>CAUEEP010000385.1:0-67818 GCA_958450365.1 Mesorhabditis belari | reverse complement strand
ATCGTGCCTGAAAATTTTAATAGTGAAGCAAAAACAACTACTGCCGTAAACTAATAGTCTAAACCTATCAATCAGGTCCTTTTGGCTTAATATTTCTTGTTCAAAGTCGCTTATTGGTATGAAGTCACTCACATGCACTTTCCACAAACGGCCTCGTGATCGAAGCAGTTGCGATTCGACCGATTCTCACAGGAAAGCACCTTCTCGTTGTAGCCGACTGAAATCAAAGGTGTAAATTGGTGAATGGTTTAAGCTAGTCTTTTGTTAAATTTTTAGTTCAATAGTTAGTTTTAACACCCACAGAGCTTTCCGCAACGAGTGCAGTTCATGAAGGAGAAGGTTTGCTCGAAAAGCGACATTTCTAAAATAAATTCGAAGATTAGAGAATCTAAATTCAAAAATAGGTAATGAGAAAAGGTTTTGAAACTGCAAAGAGAAGATAAATAAATTCTCCTTTGAGTGAACTTTCCTTTTAGATCGCTATTGATTGATCGGGCATTATTCGGCATCTGCTGGCCAAGGGGAAGAGAAGAGGCAATATGTGCCAACGGCTCAACAAGGTCAAATAATGAGGGAGATAGTGCGAAAGAGAACAATGAACAAAGTCCTGATCACACATATCCAAGATTGAGCAAAAGTCTTCATCACAATGCCCTACTCGGTCCTCTCTCTGGATCGGCCTTTTGACGGCTTGCCGGAATATAAATGAATATATCAATAAATGCCAATGATGAAATTTAGGGGACGATGAACTCTACCCAGGATTTAGTGAACGATATCTCATGGTCATCTCTGTGCGAGCTTGTTCCGGATTCTACACATCGGCATATCTCTTCCATTACTGCTCGCTTGGGCCTAAACTCTTGCAAATGGTTGTGCCTAATGCAAAGTGCTTTTGGACAGTGACAAACTAACGCTACTTTTTGGAATTCAGCTTTTGTGATAGCTTTTATAAGTCACCTGTAAGAGCTTTGAAATCTCTTGAGAGACGCAGAAAGCCTAGTTGGGGGATGATCTGAGTCACCGGTCACCGCGACGATATGAATCTTGGGTGCCTGTGGAGTATCCGGAGGGAAGGGGGAGGCAAGGGAACAGCCGGGGGCCCATTTTTTTTTCTAGGTTTTGGAAGAGGCAAAAATCATAGAAAAATAATATTTTCTCCGTACATGTTTATATTTTTTTGGTAGACCAGACTCTAAGCTACTCAAATAATGTAAAAAAATGGCAATTAGGGACCCAAACCAGGGCGGGGGGTAAATATGCAGGCAGGTTTGGATACCCCCATATATTTCCTTTCCTAACCAGTGATTTATCTATTTTATAGTGAGTCAATTTAAATCAATGAAAGCTACCTAAATACCGTTTCCCAATTAATGAGAAAAGCGCTTGCTTGTTGCAAAAACCTCCCCTTCTCAATAAAAGACATTTCATCGTTAACTAGCAACTCGTTTTAGAACATCAAAAACAAAGCAGAAACTTTCATCAGTACATCCCAATATCGTGTTCCCAAGCAATTTTGCTGCTTTGCTCGCTGGCCCACTCAAGAAACCGTTGCCATCCACTGCTTTCATTTGGCCTCTTTTCGATGTCCTGGGAAATCGTAGTTACAATCTCATCGCGAACAATTGAAACAACGTTGTCTGATTACTTGCACTTTAACTAGTCTCACAAGGGAATGACCAGAAGTGGGGGTGACCGCTAGGTATGAGTCATACCTCATTCAATTCAATTTTAGTTTCAGTCGAGTTCCACTACATACAAAAAAGGTTATTCAAAAATATTGATTCTATAAAAGTTCCAGCCCCGTCAAGGAGGTTCAAAAACGTCAATTTTGCTCCTTGTCGACCCCATTTCTCGTTGTAGAGTTGCTTCAGGCAGCTAATTTTTTGGTCATCAATATTCCTCATTAGATCTATTGAATGAGGCATGACTCATCCCAAACGGTCACCTCCACCTCTGGCCATTCTCTTGTCAGCCAAGTATGTCAACGGCGGTCAACACGATTAAGGCTCGTTACAGAGAAATTCGCGCTATATTCCTATTGAGCTGTCCTTTAGACATGACCTCAAATTATAAGCTAAATTTTTGCCGCATAGTAGATGACTTTGCTCTAGGATGTAGTAAGATAAAAGGAATTGATCTCAATAACAATAAAGTACATACACGAGTCTTCAATCAACCTAAAATTGGTGTCAGAATGTCATAAATGTCCATAAAAAGTTTTACACGCACTGACCCAGAACAGAGGTCGTTTAATGCAAAATTGAATGGGTTCCGCCGATTGTAAAAAATTACCTTTTCAAATCGTTGAACGGAAGTTAGTATTTTTCAACTTTCTTTATTTGCTGATATTGTAAAATTTGTGCCATTCTGAGAGTCTGTATCGCCCTGAAGATCTTATGGCTTGAAACAGCACAACATCAGAAAATGTATCTATTGGCTGAATCTCGGTGAACTAAAAACGAATCCTCGATCTTTCACAGCTAATTTTCCCAAAGCGGAAGTTATTTAGCCTACAGAACATTCTAACTAGCAGTAAGTACGTTAAACTACTTTATTTTTCACAAAACTGCCGTCATGGCGTCATGGACGAGAGTTGAAAGAGAGACGGGTCGTCTGTGCCATGTCATCAAAAAGGGACAAAATCTTGCCAGGGGGGACATTTTTAAAAATCTAACACCGGATTTGGATTCCCCACTATCGATTTGGTATTCTCACCAATTTTCGGCTTGATCTGACGACTAAGGCTAAAAAAATCGGCGGACCCACCATGTGGGTTCCACTTAGGGACCTACTGTGTGGGTCCCTTCGTCGTGAATGTGTTAATGTGCTTTTTCTATTTGACCTTATTCTTTATTTCGGGGTTTTTGGTGACTCTCATTAAAAGATTGACTGCTAAAGACAAAAAAATCAAGCATGGACCTAGATCCCGATCCCGTATTCCTTATAGTAGTTTATCCATTTTAGCTTGTTTAAAAATCCAGAAGGAACTCGTTTGATTCCCTTTAGCAAAGCAAAAACCCACCATTCATATGTTCCTGAACCGGAAGTTTATGAGACTAGAAAATATTCTCAAGAAGTACGTTGAACTTTTTAAGTAATCGGCTCTCAAACTGCTTATTACCCAAAGGTTTTACAATTCGAAAAAAATTAAAAAAGAGGAAACTGCTTCCCTCTAAAATAACCTAAGATTACAGTAATTATTGGGGTTTTTTCTAGATGTTCAGGAAGTATTTCTCCACCCTGCTGACCCGTTATTTAAGTTTGGCAGTTTTTTTGTAGATACACTTTTCAAGTATTAAGACTTGCAAACGTCTCTAGAGATTCCCCTAATGAGTTTTCGTGAGAACGTTAGGATGAAAAAATCCAGTTACATTTGACAGCCCTTATTGAGGATTCTTGGATTTAACTTTGAAAAAAAACTTCCTTGCGACAGGGGAATTAAGTTTTTCACCCGAACTTTCACCCTATCCAATTAAGACGTTGAAATCAGAGTTCCCGAACTCCCTCGAGATTGTAGAAAAACTGTAAAATGCTCTCATTATTATGCAAGTTCTTGAAGAACATTGGGCTTTTTCTTGTTAACGGAAGAGAGACAACAGTTTTAGCATGGTTGAGGTAGCCCCCCCCCCCCCCAGCTAATGGATAAATACCACTGAATTTTTCCTGTTAATGAAGACGAAATTTTTCTTCCTTGTTGGAGGCACAATTTAGGTTATTTTCTGTCAAGGGAACGTGTTTTTGCAGGCGGACCAGGCCAATTCGATGATCATTCTAAAGAGAACAGTCCAACTCCATTCACCCATCCTGACACAAAAAGAGCCCATCTTTGTGTCCCGAACACCGGCACCCAACAGCTCCTAAAGTCTCCATAAAAGCCCCAAAGCATCCATAAAAGCCGCCATGTACCTGATTATTTTTCGTGATAAGGTTCTTTTCACTGGTACTTATCGTTAGATCAGAATTTGTGTTTCCAGTTTACCCTAATAACCATTTTCTAGAAGCTCTAAGCTGAACTGAAAGTCTCAACTTGGTCCATTCTGTTGTTTACTTTAAATCTCAATGTTATCTTACACATTGAACCTGTATTCAGGGTGCGGCAGGATTATTGAAACCAATATTCACTTTTACTCTACACTTGTAACGAAAACATCTCTCCGTCCTTTTTTGCCGTTGGCAATTTAAGCTTTTTCGTGTTTTTCTCAGCACCAACCCTTCAATTTTGACTATTTTGAATATTATTCGATGAAGTATAAAGTTGCGCATCGAATTGTACCAAAGTTAACTCCAAATGTAAATATCACGCATAGTTGTTGGCTAAAAACCTAATCTTTTGCCTCATAATCTTGCATGAATATTACATTTTAAATAACTTTTGGTATCATTCGACGCGTTCTGCATCATTTGTTCTGCATCGAATGATAGTCAAAATAGACAAAATCGAAGGGTTGGTGCTAAGAAAAACACTAGAAAGCGAAAAACCAACGGCAAAAAAGGGCCGACAGATGTTTTCGTTACAAGTTTACTGTATAGTATGTACGCGGTACCCATCTGAGTCTGATGAAGCTGTTTTCCGGCTCTAAAGCTCCCTTTCGACTCAACATGAGCGATTCGTAAGTTTTTCAAGAACAAAACACATATAGTTGTGATTTTTCTTGACGCACTGAACACTACTTCGATTTTGGATAAGATGGCTACACTTGATTTTCATAGTTTGTTATCAGAACTCCGTTGAGACCAAAGCAAAAACGGGAAATCGTTTTCATTGGAATGGGAAATTCTATGACATGAATTCGTTCTACTTTTCGCTGCCCACACATCTTTTTTCAAATGTCTCCCCTCATTAGCAAAGCTCCGAAAAGGTTTCCCCTTGGGACCCCGATAATGGTAAACATTTCTTATTTGAACACAATTATGTAGAAGACGACTAATCATAGCCAGGTACATTTTGAAGTCTTCAAAAAAGCTCCTTTTATGGAAAATTTACTTGTGGAAACGTTCCTATATAGTCCTTCCTAGCACAGTTCTCTTTATTCTCTTGTAATCCGAAATTTTGCTAAGGTTCCTTTTTTGAAAGCAGGTGCTTCTTGAATACTGATCTATATTTGATGACGATTGATAATTATTCTCAATACCTCCTTTTTCTATTTGTTGAACTTTGGCTTGCTTTTTAGGTTTTTTCGTAGCTTATCAAGTTTGATTGCTTCAATTGAAATGCCCCTCCCAATCTCGCCAGGATATCCACAAGAAATAGCAATCTTGGAAAGTAACAAGTGATTCAAATATTATATTATTTCCCGATCGGAGGTAATACTGCAAAAAACCGATCACCTGTCCAAAGCGGAAGTCCGCCCAAGACTACGGGTTACTCTATATACTGTGTTCCTGTGTTCCTCTCAAAACCTTGCAACTCGTCAAATTACAACTTCAAAGTCCCATATTAACATAGAGCTTTTGTCATTCAAAAACGTGAATAATGCGGAATTTTTCTCCTGATTGCAACCTAAAATTGCAGTTCTACAGTCGGTTCCTCTCGATTATCCATCATTATTTTCTTTCCACTTCCTGCTCACCTTTTCTTGAGTTTCTTATTTCCGAAGTTTTTGAAAACGTTCTTTTCTATCTGTTTAATTTCCTCACCAATTGCAAATACATATATTGGTTCTCAAACCAATCGGTGTAATACATCATTGTAAAAGCATACATACATAATCAATCATATTGAAGCACGTCAAAGACTAAACTTGCTTAACGGGTAATGCAAAGTAGTATTTCAAAATGCATTGAAGATTTTTAAAGTTGAGTCAAGAAACCGGAAAAATCTACAGCAATCCTTTTTTAGTTCTATACTATTTGTACAATTAAGCAACATTTCCAAAAGCTGTTTACCGCTAAATTTCAACTTGATCTCAAGGCGGAAGTCCCCAAGAGAACAGGCCAAATTTTAGCAGTAAAATCATGTCCAATCATGTCCATTTCAAACCCTTGGGAACCGTCAATTATACACTAAAGCCTCATATTAACACAGAACTCTTGCCATTCAAAAGGGGCAAAGCGAACAAAAAAGGGGACTCTTCTACAAATTGTAAGCTAAAATTACAGAATTAAGGTCGAGTTCCTCTCAATTTTCTCATTATTATTTGTTCTACTGTCCTTGCCCACTGACTTTTCATCTTGAGTTTTCTTACTATCAAATTTTCGAAAACTTGGCCTGTGATATTTGAAAGTCCAGAATACGACAAATCTTTCAATATCCAAATAAATCGTAAATTGCACTAAAAGACCGCTCTCTATTGAAGTTTTTGACACGTATTTTTTCACCGATTGAATTTTATCATTGATATCATAGAAGTTACCATCAGATTCTATCACAGATTTTCTTTCGACCATGAAAAGGGTGCAGAGATTTTGGAGCTCTTGGCACGAAGCTATTGAAGTGGTGATCGTTGGCTCAATTTTCTCGGGTGAGCCTCCAACTGATTCCCACAACACTACCAGATTTAATCGAATAATTGTTTGTTTAATAAGAAAACACTAAATGATACTTTTTATAGAATGTTTTTACAGAAGGTGTTTTAATTTCATTGTTAGCGGTTATGTCTATAAATGCAAAGTAGGAAAATGCTTATAGGGAAATTTTGCATTGCTGGAGATTTAAGAGGCACACAATCTATCGTATTCCCCTCTATTATAAGCTTCATACCCTCTAGGGAAGTCACACACAAGAGCTTCACATTTGGAAAACCGAAATTCAGAGCAGCTATCAATATTTTTTGCGTAGCTGCTCTAGAGGGCATGGGCTTAGGGAATACGATATTTACTACGAGCATGACACCTATGAATTGCCAATCAATTTCCAGTTGGGGCCAACCTATTGCGAGTAGTCGGAAACAACATCGCCAGTCAACGGGAGATTGACCTTCGGACTCACACAAGAAACATGACGAGCGCCTTCGAGATTGATGGCCTCACGTGGCTACAACTCACTCAATCGGCAGACTATCCAGAGAGTTGGGTAAGTGAAAAGTACAGTAAATGTAAACAGCACTTTTTCTTTTCACCTTTTATTTTTATTCTCCTTAATTTTTTAGCATTCTATCGACAGGACCCTAACAATAGAGTACATGATTCCGTTAAAAACCGCTTCACTTAAGTTAGAGAAATCTGATGGACTAAATTTTCTGTTTTTCGAGAAGGTAGCCTTCTACCTATTACAGCAAAAGATAACTAAAAGATAACCAAAAAGATAAGTAAAAGATGACTCTAAATAAGCCCTAAACATCAAGAGAAAGTTCCTGATACTCTTCTGTATTTTTTGTTTATAAATTTAAAAAGACTCTATCGTGGCCTCTAACTTTAGCTTTCTAGGCTTTCCGCTTTAGTCTGATGTGAGGAAAAAATTATCCAATTGTTGTATAATGTTTTTCGCCGTCTAGATAATGCCCATGGCCATACTTATTAACTTGGCCACTTTATATTTCACTGTTCGAAATGACGAGCTCATTCTGGCTATCAGGTGAATCCTTTTTCTACACATCGACAGAATGAAGCGACTCTTTTGGTATTGTAATACATGTTGAGTCACAATTGTTTGATGCTTTTTTTTTATCGGGGGAGATCGATGGTTGATGATTTTTCGCATGGTTGGGGGACCAGCTTAGGTAGGCTCAGCGGGTACCGCACATGTATTAGTGGGTACACATACACTAGGGGGTCCCAACCACAGCACCCCCCGTTTTATGCGTGGTACTCTCCTCCTGAAACTGCGTAAGTTGATCCCCTCCCCTCTTCCCAATAACAGGAAAGACCAAGTGTTTATTTATGGAAATACTTTAGAATTCCTAATACTACCAGAGAAATTTTCTCTGGTTAAACCGATTAAATTTTTCAATGATTCAAAAATCGTACAAGGGTGTACGGGATAAACGTTTTTTAGGGTGATTGCAACCGGAGAGAGTTTCAACCGTCTCGGATATATGTTAGTCAAAACCACAGTCGACTTTTGTGGATTTTTTGTGGATCCACAGTAAGTTCTGAAAAGTTGCGTTGATCTTTTCATCCAATACATAAATCGAGTATGTATTAGCTTGGCCGACTGAAAGTGCGATATATGATTTTTGTTTCCTTTTTTTCTATACTATCTAGATTGCCCAAAATCAAAAATTGTTAACTGAAGTTAAATCACTTTCAGGTGCACCAACATCCCTTTTGTTAAGCCTATTGTGCGAGACATCAACAAGGTTCTACTTATTAACATGTTTCTACAAATGATCATCTCTTTCAGGTTTCCTTTTCCATCAATTCCTAGCAAAAGAAATTTCGAGTTTCAGTCGATTCATGGCCGTTTCTTTTGGGGGACGATATTTCAGTTACGCTCACAAATGGCCATTTGCTCAGTTGGCCGTTGGCTATGTGTTAGCGGCTGGGGCAATTGTTTTGACCAAACATTTATGGGATATTTACCTCTTTGACTATTGGGGCATTCTCGCAACCATCACCGTTTGCTTTATGGTGACCATGGATTGTTTTACTTTTCGGGCGTTTCGAAATGTGAGTTGTCGGCCATTTGTGAGCAAGCTAAACCCGATTGGCCAAAACAAAACTGTTCAATTTTACAATGCTTTTGACAAACGGTTTTGCGCACAAATTGAATTAATTCCCTATCTAACACAGTTTGAGTCCTTCTAGAGACTCAACAGTGACTTAGAAATCGACTGGACATACACACAGACAGACATTATTTGCATTTATTTAGAAAGAAGGTCTATATACAAAATTTGAAATTTTGTGATTTGAAAATGAAAAATACAGTTATACATTTCATACAGCTAATGAAAATACAGTTATAGTGAAAACAAGTTATTTGTTTTTGCTTAAAAGACAGTTTAGTGGAAGAAAGCAAAACCGGACGCAGAGAGGCGATTGATGTATCAGGTGAGTTTTTTTAATCCTCTGCTATTGGACTCGGCGACAAGTATTCACTTGAATCAAACAGTTTTATTTTTCAAATATTAGGTTGAGTGCTTTGTGTTGGTAGCAACTACTGGTGGAAGCTACCTTAGCCTTAAAAAGAATCTGATTTTGCTGTACAGATACAGTGATAAAAGTACAGATCGAATTTGTGTGTCTTGAAAAGAAAGTATGCTTACAGATGATGTGCAGCTCGTTGATTTATCTTATTGACTATGTGGGCACAAATGTCTTCGTCATTCTGACAATCGAGTTCGATCTGACCGGTCCCACCCCTGACCAGCCTGATTCTTTCCTATTTCTCCCTTACACGTATGGTTCTTTACACGCTCGGGCAAAGGTGAGATTTGTGACGTGTATATAGCTTAACAAACGTTATCATCTACTACGCTGATCACTTCTAAGACAAGAATTCGATGAAAATCAAATTTTTAAAATAAGTTTACTGGGGAAGGGTCACGTCATATGATTATACTTTTCCTTTCTCGAATTTTCAATTACCAATAGCGATCTTCTCTTCAAGAAATAGTTTTGAGATTATTATTCCTTCTATCTACTAAATCGGACCAACTACAGCTAATCGTACAAAAAATAAAGGCTCAAAGGAAAATCATTATTTAGTGAGAAAATCGCTGCTTTTATAAACAGTAATAATGCAGTTTATCTCTTTGCCTCATTGTAAGTTTTATAATCTCTTTTCCCAATAAGGTTTGTTTTCTTTTGAGACGTTCCTTGAGCTCTCAGACAAATGAAGTTTTCCCTTGCTGAATTCAGTTATAATATGCTATATCTTTTAATAAAATCCTCAAAATTTCAGCTTGATTGGTCTGATATTCTTGAGAAAGAAGAAAAGAAAGGCAAAGAAGAAAGACATCGTCGCGGACAAAGGCTCAACAATGGTTGACACCTCAAAAATGGTTTCGAGCAAAAATAGCAACAGAACTTTTTCGACTTTGGTCACCTCGAGTTGAAAGCTGAAAGCTGAATTCATTCTGTTTTTAAAAACGTTCTCTGTTTGCTTAATTTAGTTTCATTTTTGTGCATTATTTGGTACGTGTGCGGGTGTAATCGCTTTTCGCTTTCATCGACGATGATTACGGAGAAAGATTTATCCAGAAGCAATGACATTTTCTAATTACAGTTTATTTACATTTTCAAAATACAGTTCAAGAAAAGCCAATTCAAATCAGTTGCAATAACAGGCCAGGTTCACACAGATCCCTCCCTGGGGATATTGGTTGATTGTGCAGCAAGTGTGACACGATCCCACTTGAAATCGGCAAATTTCATGTTCATGGATTAACGATTTACATTGATGACTTATATTCACGTTAAAAAGGGGAGAGATTTTGTCTAAGAGTGCGACTTACGGTGCGATTTGGATCACAGAGCGCGACATGGATCACGGTGAGCGACTCGGGAACGGCGGAAATTGTGGAGTAGGCTCCTAAATTTTGTTCAATGAGAAAAAAGCAAAAAACAAAACAAAGAAGCAAAACAGATACCAGACGGAAAAAACTCAAAAGTTGAAATAAGCAACAAAGTTTGATCGTCGCGGGGATCGAACCCGAAACGCCTGCTAGAGAAACGCCTTAGAGCACTAGAACGCGCCATAAAGGTAGCGTTTGTAGAAAAAAACTATGATATCTTAATAAATGATTTTCTGTGCCCTGTGCAACTCAAGTTTGGATTCGTTAAGCTTTCAAAAGTTTTAAAACTTTTGAAGACTGAACAGGCGACTCACCGAAAACGAAGAGCACGGCGAAGAGAATGGGACTTATGGCTGCTTATACTCAAGACTTATGGCTGCTCTTTAACAACTTGAGAAAAATCATTTTATGATCACCAGGTCACATCCACAAATTGCAAATCGCCAACCATCAGAAATCATTTTGGCACAGCTTGGGCCTTGACTCGGGTTTTAGATGAGAAGATTTTCTGAAAAAGGCGCATGGCAGAATTATAAACAAACCAACAAACAAACAAACCAATTATAAACAAAAAGCATTAAACTCAGAAAATTATCAGTTGAGAGAATAAACGTATAGTCTTTGTTGAAACTGAAAAGAGGAATTAAAACGTAACAATGAGGGCTCACTTGATATTGAACTTGAAATCATCTCCAGCTCTGATAATCGAATGTTTTGTGGTGACTGACTTGGGTCGCTAACTGTCACCGACATATAAAGAACGTTTCTTAATATTTTAAACAATTAGAAAGATTGAAACCAGAGACTATTATAAGATTGTTGTCAGGTAGTCGCCTCATCTTGAGCTGGATGCTCTTCAGAAGATGAAGAGGAGGATTCGCTTACATAAAACGACAAACCAATAAAGACGACATATATCAGAAATAAAGATGTTGGCATCATTTTGTAACAATTTTTGTGAAAGCTATTGGAAGTGATTTTCACACGTTAAAGAAATTCGCTTATCTCTCATGTTTTTTGAACGTTTTCTTAAAAGTTTATCATTTTTTTTGATCAAGATTTGTTCCTTTCTCTCATAAAGGTATTTCCTGATTTTATCGGGGACCTATAAGGAAAAAACGAAGTGTTTGTTCCAATGAAACACTCATTGCAGTTCTGAAAAGTCGAGCGAGCTTACTATACATCAGGTGGCTCACCAGATGGCAAGAAAAGTCGAATTCAATGATCATCAAAGAACCTCGGCGTATCATTGATGGTCAAAGAACTCAATCTGCCAAATAGCTAGCGGGTCACTACCTATTTTTCTCAACTTCCTTTTACTTTTTTATCAGGTTCTTTTCTTGGCATGTATAAACAGAAGTTGTATTTCCCTGTTTTGAATAAATGAGTTGTTGTTGAGTACTGATCTATCATTAAAGGAATTTATAATGACTCCGTTTTCTATCTTGCTTTTATGAGTGATGGTGATGGAGTGAAATGGTCAAGTTGTGTCCAGATTTATTGTTCTCTTTGCTCATCATCATCGTCATTAGCTTTCTTTCCTTTATCGAGCCCGGCCCACACCTTTTTCATCAAACTCGAGTCACTGTCGTGGCTGCCACGGCTCTCGCGTGGATGCTGAAATGTTGCAAAATTTGATTTCCAGTTAAAACCCAATTTGATCATTAAAATTGAAACTGTTTCCTTAAAATATTGGCTTCTAGAATATTAAAATAAGGTTACCGGAACACTAATATCATTATTGTCCTTTTCTCTATTATTAGTACCATTATCGTATCGTCTTATTCCTACATGTATTAAATCTTCTTTTGTAAGAATTAATCAAGATTTTCCGTTTCCTACCAAGTTCTATCAAAAGTATCACCTCAGGTTGAGCGTGCTCTGTCTGATCGGTGTCATGTCTATCATGGCTTTCGCGTGAACGCTGAAACGTTGGAAAATTTGGTCTTTTACTTGTAACAGAAACGCTACTGAAGTTGTTTACGTAGATTATTGTTTTCTTAGTTCGTAGTTTTCTGATTACAAGGCAGAGTTACAGAGTGTGGAAAAAGTATTTGCCGCCTTTAATGTAAAGGTGCTAAAAGTGCAAGCAATGTTTGCAATTTGATAACAAGAATCTACATTGTATTTCGACTTTCAAAGTAAAATTTCGTAGTCGGCTTTGGTAAAAACTACATTTTCTGGAACATAAACATGATTTGTTTCTCTCATTTGGTCCCGCAGGTCATTTTCCATAAAACTCAAAACTTTTTGCAAGTGATCTAATCAATAAGCAAGATAATTTGAAAATTGAATGTTTTTCCCATATACAAAATAATAGTAATAGCCACTGGAAAATCACTAGTTGAAACGTTTTTAGATCTTTCTACCACGCTCTATGAATTAGTCAGAATCAATTGTTATTTGGACTTGCTGCTTTCAAGAGCTTACAAAATCAGTTATTCTCTACAGGCGTTCATGAGATTTTGCTAAGTTCATCAGAAATATGTCGAGAATTTGATTATCAACAAGAATTAACCGTTGCACATGTATTTCGCGCAAATTTTACTAGTTATCAAAGTGTACTTTATACTTTTTGTACTTTTACTTTTTGTAACCGTAAAAGGACTAGATTTTAGGTCATTTTGGTGTCATTATGAAGTCAAGTGTGGCATCATTGATCTATAAAGAATCAATGGCTCTATTTCAGAAAAATGTCACTTTAAATCCTGTATTCCAGCAAAGAACCAAACCTCCGACTCGGTGTGTCTGGCGGGTGCATTTTCGACCTTTTTCTCGACATTTTCTCCTTCTCTTCGTTGTTCACGTTGCGGCTTGTCTTCCTGAAAAGCACCTATTTGGAACTAGCAAGACTACTTGATTGATTCAATTCACAATTCACAAACAAAATGTAGAGATCAAAGTCCGGCAAGCTAAGTAAGCCTGTGCTAGTCGATATTGAAAGAGCTTAGTCGGTCTACTGGCTCGAAGGGTTTAATTTTGCATGGGGCGACTCTGTGACTTTATAAACTCGAGCTAATGTTTTTTCCTAACCTACTCTAGAAGGCCATGTCAATAAAGGGGTTCAAGGCTTATTCTGGTACTCACCGCTTTTGTCTCCATTCCGCCCAGATTTCCGTCACGGTGCTGATTCATTTTCTGAAAAAAAAATGATAATGTACATAATTTTCCGGGATTTGAAATATATGTAAATTTAAAACATGAAAAAATATATCCACTTGTATTATATATAACTCTCTAACCATATAATATATTAGGTTGGAAAGAAAGTTCTCGGAAAAAGTTTGCATGGTGATTTTTCAAAAACCAAGCCATAAATTCTTCCCAGATTTTTTGGTAAGCTTGACTATATTTTAAAAAGTTTTGACAAAAAATCAGAGTGGGCTTCAGCTAAAAAAAAATAGATTTCTTCAGCTGAAGTGACTTGGTCACTTTTTGAGTGACCAGCCTTTAGACAAATTTTTAATGGATTAATGGATAGGCAATGGGTCCCATTCAAGACCTAAAATGAAGTATTTTTTGAAACGATTTCGAGGAGGAAATCAACCTTTGGAAGACGAAAACCACCAACGACGGCCTCCTGCGATCAATAATGCAGTACTGAAGCAGGCGATAGGAATGGATCCTCGACAAACTACACGTGAACTTGCAGAAATATTTAGAGTAAGGCCTCAAACAATTTCGGCGCATTTACATCAATTGGGGAAAACCAACCGACAAGGGAAATGGGTTCCTCATCTTCTCGTTGAAATAGCATCTTCGCCAAATACTTTGCAGAGATCTCGATGAGATTCAGCGGCATTTTTGCTCAATTTGAAGTCATACCAAAGACTGGCACGAAGACGAAACTTCGTCTCGGTCATCTAAACACGGAAATGAAATAAAAAATCAATTAGTTTAACGTCAAAAACATGAAAAGTTGTAATAAATAAGAAATCTTGAATAGCATATAGAGAATAGGGTTTGATAAAATTGTATAGCCCTAAGGTATGCTGTTCAAGAGCAGGCGTGCATTCATAACTGGACAACCTAATAGTTAGCCTAATTATTATATTACACATCGTTCCTTTGTTTATTCGTTATATCCATCACTTTTTTTCGTCTCTTTCCCTCCACTTTCGTGTGCCAATGTCAAATGTGCTGGCGTCCCATGCATTGACACCCCGACCGGACCGAAATGTACTCCAACAAGCACGACAAAGCAACCAACTGGTGAGTGGCAAGATTTGGGACAATTATTCCCTTTACTCTTTAAATTTTCATTAAGTTAACGTTTCTATAGAACTCAAGAAAGAGCTTTTCCTAACCCTCTCAAAACGAGAAAGCGGCTGGCGACAGAAAAAGCAATGGGAAACTTTTCCATTAGTATTCTTCACTTTATTAGTTTAAACTATTCATAAACGTTTTTTCTAACAATATAGTCCCCAACACGAGTCACTTAGAATTTTCCTTTGGAAAACGCTTGCTTCAAAGAATTGTTCATAGTAAAGCATAAAAAAAACCTATCCTAAAGCCTAAAAAAACCTAGGGGAATGAGATTAGCTTAAAACTAACAACCTGTACGGCTCACCATTCTCTTGGCTTTTCAAGAAAATGCTTGCCAATTACTCCTATCAATTCCTTCCTAAATACCTCTATCAGATCCCCCTATCTTCACCATTCCTTCCCAGAGTCCCATCCCCCACTCACCTGTGCCACTGTTCTCTGTGCTGAGGGCCCCTGTATCGAGACGCCAACTGGGCCGAAATGCCTGACAATGAGCACGACAGAACGTCAGAATGAAAATGGTGGGTGACGGATTTGAGCAAAATTAGATAAACGAAAAGTATCTTCGATCCCTCCCTTTCAAAACTTGGGCGTTCTGTCCTTGTGTTCTTGTGCATGGCTGCGTTCTCTCTGGTCAATTTCTCGGACATTGAAAGCTTTGAAACTATTTTTGTGCACACAAAAAAACCGTTTTCCTATCTAATCCATAGAATTTTAAACTAAATTTGAGTTATTTCAGAATGTGGTGAAAACGAGCACTGGGTTGGACCGTGTGCTTCTCGCTGTGAGGGAACTTGCGATAGGCCCATCCCCACTGTGAGTTTCTTTGCCAGAATAGAAATAAATAGTAGCTTTCAACAGTCGTATAAGCAAGGAAAACTTACTAGGTCAAGCTAGCAAAAGAAGTAAAAGAATTTTGCACATTGAAACAATAGGATCTAGCAATTGGAGTCCTTATAGAGTCAAGTCACTATGATAGTTGCATTGAATCCCTCATGGCTCAACTCGTATCCCCCAAATCAGTCATATCCTTCTGGTGTTTCCTATCTTATGGCCCTATTTTCAACTTTTGGTTTCAACGTGATCCATGTTTTCCTGGACGTGACGTGATCCATGTTCAACTTTTTAGGTGTGCACCATGGAGTGTTTCCAAGGTTGTAAGTGCAAGCCAGGTTTTGTCCGTGAGGCCGGCAAATGTATCCTCCTCACTGGCTGCCCGAAAAAAAAATGACTAACCAAAGTTGGCTAATCGTTTCGTTTTGCATGCTGTAAATAAATAATTCTTGCAGATGACTAAACGCTTTGCAATCAAGCAAGCTTTCGAGCTTTTGCTATTTGACCTGGGAACCGATTTTGACATGCCCTTGAACTAAATAGTTCAACAGCAACTTAATTCACGGAATTCTAGTTCAATCCAAACCGATAGATGGTCTTGGCCTACAGGGTCGGGCAAAATTATTGAAAAGCAAGAAAAATTCTCGGCCGAAAATCGGGCATACAGTTCAAAAACTGAAAATTAATTTATTTAAAAATAGTTTAGCAATTTAACATGCCTCACATATTCCACCTTTGGCTTCCACATAGAGTTTCAGTCAATTCATGGAGAGGTCGCATGTGGCACGCAGGTGTGTGGGCTTTAATTCGGCCCAAGCTTTTTAAGAGCAGCTTTCAAGGAGTCCAAACTTCTGTGTGGTGTTGCACAAGCATTCTTCTCGAGAATCGACCATACCGAAAAGTCACCTTTAGCCAATGTAATGTACTTATGGCCATCTTCGAATCGTATACCCTCATCTCTTCGATTTCCCTTATTAAATATTCAAAAAGCTATGGTTTCTAGAGTTGTTTGGAAAAGCAATCAAGAGATTTTCCCCTCATCATCAAAAGATTTTCCATTCCTCTGTTGTACCCGTACGACCTCATAGATCACTTTCCGAGGCTAAGACTTGAAGCACCGAGCAACACATAATAAATTTCCATAGTTTCTATTTGTCTTATGCTTTGAGTGATCAATGCACTTTGCCTTTGCCTTGCAGAAAGTCGTGTTATCGAAGAAAATATTATTATTTACGTTGACAAACAGTAGGTGGAAAAATAATCAAATCATTCAGTAAAGTCAGTGTTTATTGAATCGAGTCACAGAACAATGCAGATCAAATGCAATCTGGTGCAGTGATGTCCGGCATAATTGTCGTCTATTATGCTGGAAGTCCTCCCGTGAAAGTGCATCCGTCTAAAAAGAATCACAACACGTTCATACGAAAAAAACTGACAAGGAGTTGCAAGATTTTTACCCAAATAACGGCACTGGCAAAAGAAGCCAAGTCTGGCCAGACCAGAAACAAAAATATACCAGTCGGTTATGCACCCCCATTGCATTACAGGGTGGCCCATAATTATAGGTGCAATAGCTTATTATCTATTATTATTAACTATCTCGATTTCCTCAAAGGTGAAATTTTGCACTGAACACAAAAGCATTTCAAAAATCAGATTTGGACATTCCAACAAGACGGGGCTCCGAACCGGCCCGGAAAGCCAAGAAAGTCCAAGATTTTTGTAAAGCCAAGCTTCCCGATTTCATCACTTTGCCAATTGCCATCCAACTCGCTGGATCTCAATCCGATGGATTATTCAGTCTGGTACGACCTCGAGGCAAAAGCATGCTCCAAAAGCATGCTGTTGAAAGTTTGAAGAAAAGTCTTCTGATAGCCTGAAATGAACTCGATGATGCTTACTTGGTGCTTACTGGCCACCGTGGACACCTTTCCTAAACGCTTGACAGCGTGCTCGGCTAAAAATCGTGATCGTTTTGAATTTAATCGTTTGTTTGTTGTTCATTGATATCAAATAGAGATTTTAAAACAAACGTTTGCTCTATACAGTTTCATTTTGTCTACAAAGCTTTTTATCTGCACCTATAATTATGGGCCACCCTGTAAGTACGATTATACACCCCCAAAGCCGAACGTGTAAAGAATCGTGCCGAAGGGGGTTAAAAAATAGTTCAGCACCATAATAATAGAGGGATACGGTATACACTTTTCTAAAAGCCGAACTATTCAGGCTCAGTAGGCGCTGCGCATGTATCAGGAGGTGCACGGTAGGCTACCTACAGTATTTACCCTCTGCTACAGTTGCGGCGCCCCTGAGCTCAACTCTATCACAAAAGTTCTTGGGTCGGCGGTGTATAACCGTACTTGATGCAATGCAATAACTGACTAATACCCAAAAATCTGCTTTCCGTTGGTTTTTTGGTCAAAGTGGGTTCTGGTCTGTCCCTAACCTAATCCAATTTTGGCCAGACCTGCCAAATGGCGAGTAACTGTAGCTGTACGGAGTGTAGCGCATCGAGTAGAATGGACGATAGGATGGGTAATACCAGAGCCATTGACGTTTCGAACGTGAGTTTGCTTCTGTAGAACCAAACGGGAGCATACTATAACTGTAAAGCATGACTTGGCGACGAGACTATGGTGAGATTAGCTCTGTATGATAAGAAATACAGTCGTTGTATACTACTGACGCTTTGATCATAAAAGAGGGAGTGTCAGAAAGCCATTCATTGTTCCATATAAGCTGGAGATTAGACTTCCTGCTTCAAAATTAGGAATCATTTGTAAAATTAGACGGTTTTTTGGCTACATTTGTTCGCCTTCATCTGGGAACTGAGATGTGGATCAGTTTAAGGAAAGAAGGGCATCACGGGAGGAGTAGTATCGGTCTACCTTTCAATAGGTAGCTGGAACTGTGCTGGTTCGGGGCGGTAGCCAAGCAAGATGACTTAATCGTCTATGATGTGTTAAACCGACCCCATGTTACTTCTTGAAAATCGAGCATACAATAAATCACTCGGACGGTCAGATAAAACGGCAGCTGTCCGGGCAAAAAGCAAAATAATCAAAAAGAACAGCAATCTCATTTCGTATATTATCAACTGTCTTGTTGATAATATTTTCAATCTAAGTTTTCTACACCCGGTTTGACCTTGAAGTGTCTTGTTTACTCCTTTTTTCTCACTAATCAGCTGAGCTTTCGTGTTTTCCACGAAGAAAACTGGTTTTAAAAAGTCGAGTCGATGAAAATATACCTATTGCAATAAATTTACCAAAGGCAAGCAAATTACAATGGTGGACGAAATTAGATCCGGGTTATGGGAATAAGTCTAGCTCATCTATTAGGTTGATGCATAAGTCTTTTCGTTTTTTTCGTACTTCTGTTAAAAAGTAACAAATGCACCAATTAAACTACGGTTGATTTCATTAGAAAAACCAATTATTTTTCTGCAAAATAACATTAAAACGGGTTTAAAAATATTTTATGCCTGGATTTTCTTGAGAGTATGAAGTCGGGTAGTCAAAAAGGGCTAACTCGATGATGCGGTTTAGACACCTTAGCTAAAGAAAACCTATCTTCGTGTCAATAGATAAAAGATAGAGAAAAAAAAGTTTGATATTTCGCCAAAATTTCAGAGAAATTCATTCGGCCAATTTTTCCGTAGAGTTTTTTATAGATTTTTACGAAAAAGGCGTTTTTCACTCTCGAATTTGCTTGAAAGTGAACCGAAATTGATTTAAAAAGATGGAAATTGAACAAAAAAACACTTTTTTTATAGAGCAAACTATAGATTAATTGGTGAATTTGTTACTTTTTAACAAAAGTACGAAAAAAACGAAAAGACTTATGCATCAACCTAATAGTATAACATTGACATAAAAAGTCAAAATTCAAATACTTCGGAAGGGGGAAGTGGGAAAAAACGAGTTTACAACGTTCAGAACTCAAAAAAGTTATCTATGGTTAAATATGAAGAGAGTACCGCAAAAAAACAATCAATTTTTGCCAAGAATTCAACTACCTAATTAGATAATCATTTCAATCACAGTTGACAAAAACAACCTTCGGTATAGCCGAAAAAACCCACCGTTAAGCCGGGTTTAGGATCCGAAGGAAAAAAAAAATTGGTTTTGTGTTTTTGCGAAGATAAAGATGTATCATTTATTGTACAGATTGTATCATTGCGGATGATAAGTGGGTTCTAAAGAAGGCAAAAAGTACAGATAATTTTCCTCACGATTTCTCGCTTTTTTGGAGCGATTCCAATCATGTAAAGGACCTTCTTAGATTTTTTTTATCAGTCCCTATTAGATTTAAAGTTCGCGTTTGAGTTATGAGTCCCTGTCAGAGTTATAAGACACTCATTTTTTACTCCTTTACCGGTAAGAAATTCTTCTTGTATCGTACTCATCTATTTCCTGAGCAGCATCCCGTTAGTCGGTTTCCAGCACAATCACAAACAAAGGTCCAAAAATCTGATCACTGTGTTTTCCGTTTCAAAAACGAATCCGATCTTTGGTATCACAAGGCGCGCTTTGTCAATTGCCTCAAAAACATCTGCTATCTTCAGCAAAAAAAATAAGAAACGTTGATTGATTTAATTTAAAGCATTTAGAACTTCTAGGATTTGTTCTACTTTTTAATACAGAGTACTGTTAACATGCGCGATGCGAACCTGAGCCCAGTTGCTAATTGATCTCGGGAAAACTTCATTCTCCAATTTCCAGATGGTGGTGCCGATTTGGTCGGTGGCCGTGCCTCTCTATTGTCTTGCCTATATTTACCTCATGGAGCAACCCATTCCACCAGGTTTGTTCAATTGTTTTATTTATATCTTGTGATTTCTTCTCCATTCCATGACCATTCTCAAATCTCATACCTTTCTCTCTTCGATTTACCTTATTACTCGAAAAGCTATCGAAAGTGGTTTCTAGAGTTATTCGAAAAAGCAATCAAGATAATTTTCTCCTTCTCACTCAAAGATTATCCATTCCTCCGTTGTACAATCTCATAGAAGACTGTACAATCTCATAGAACCTGACAAGATAAAATTGTGAATAGGTATAAAGCAGAAAACTCAGACAAGAGCGTTGTTGTAATGTTACAAGAACCTCAACCTTGTGTTAAAATGTTTAAGTAATGAGCCAATAAGAAAAAAATTGCATTAGTTCAAACACAAATGCGAAAGTGAATAGTGTTTCACTGTGATTGATGATTGGGATAAAACTAAAATGACATTTTATTTGTTTTCTAATTAACGCTTCTTGTCCTCATGACGTCGATGCTTCTTGTAACGTTTTTGACTGAGATTCTATGTGCCGTAGTGCAATTGTTGCCCACTCAAGCGGCAAACAACCCGATTTTCGATCTAAACAAGACAATATTATTCTGAGACTAACCATTTTAAAGTTTACATTGAATTTACTTACTAATTTTCCTAATTTACTAAAGCAGACACAATTTGCATCAAATTTAAGACTCTTTCCAAAGTTATAAGACACCTATTTTGCCCTATAGCCAAAAGAATGTTGTCAATAATGAAAAGCTATTCGGAACTAAATGTTGTTAAAATGCCAATCGATCATTACCGTTACCGTAAATTATACCCTAATAAGTCGTTATTATACCGTACCATTATACCACAATTGTGAAAAATTGATGCCCTTTTTCCATTGGCAACCTAAGTCTAAGCTCAAATAACTTGGTGCTGGGCTGACCAATTTAAATAGTTTTTGTGCCAATCGATAGAAAAAGACTTGGCGCATTTAATAATACCAAGAATATTTGAATTGGATAATCCAACCTGATGAGATATAAGCTCAAAGTTAGATTGCCAATGGCAAAAGGGGCGGCACGCGTATCAAATGTCCGATAACCTTATCTTGACCACATAAATATTCTCGACCCACCCGTCCTCCATTTTGCCAAACTGAACCCATAGGCTAAACAGCCGACAATAGTGGGCCCGAATTTGAGGATAATCGTAGAATCTATGCCAAACTTTGACGAAACGCCGAAAGATGCGAGAAATGTGGTGATCGTGAGCCACAAGGGCAAAGTTTCTTTGCTGGTAGTCCTTTGCCAATGTAAATCTCGATCAAATAGCCAATAAATCGATCTCCCGACCGCCCAAATCCCACAGGGAATTGCGAGCAGCTCGAGAAAAGCGAAATGATTGACGAGGTCAACAGAAGAATCACTAAATGAGGCCTTAAGCACACCATATCCACTGAATAGGAGTCCACTCGTCAAGCCCAGACCACAAATATAATCGCCAATCGTGCCGAGTCTCCTGCATTGTAAATTATTGGAGCTCTTTCAGGGCATAGAGGAGTTTAAAAGAAATGTTTGACTCAACCCGAATTCTGGACGCATTACATTGTACACCAGGGCCTATGAGAGCCTTCCCTTCACATTAAAAGAATTGATTCACTATAGCAAAGATTACCGTCAACCGATTTTCATGTTTTTGGTATCATGGTAGGACTCTTGCCTATACGAAAGAACTAAGCCTGGATCAAAGCCCTAACTTTAGCGGAAAGTTACAATGTAACATGGACCAAAAGGTTCTATGCCCTGATAGAGCTAACTATTTCCATTCAATGTCAAATTACTGACCTTGATAGACTATGGTGAGCCGATTGTCTCATTTCCAATTGAATGTTTCCCAAATGATCGATTGTGTAAACTCCGTTTGCTGGATAAACCAAGTAACACGGCGGATATTTGTTCTGGTTCACGAAATCCACCCAACTGACATAGGTTCGACCGGTCGGCTCCACGAAATGTATGTACCATTTCGTTTTCCATTTGACAGCAATCCGAAAAGAAAAAACTGGCTAATGAAATTTCTGAATTCTTTGAATTTAGCTTTGAAAAAAGACGCCTTATCAAAAGTTCGGGCGGACAGAAAGCAGTTTAGAGTACGGTAGCGAAAAGGGAATACTTTAGACAAGTGAATTCCATTTGAACTTTACACTTTACACTTTACATGCATGCTTTTCTGATCAGGTTGGCCCAGAAGTCTTTAGACTGTTTTTATGATTGATTTTTATGATTGATTTTTTTATGACTAAAAAACTGCGATGCAATATACAAATATAAAGATAAACGATGAAATAAAGCAAAACCTGAACCAAAGCCGGAAGATAATGCTTTGCATTTGGTGGGATATTCAAGGAGTTGTTTATTGCGAATTGTTGCCTGAAAGCACGACTATTATAGCATTATTATACACTACACAGTTGGATAAAGTGAAATCACAAAAAAACAAGGAAGAGAGAAGGCAAACAAGTCCACCTTTTGCACGACAATGCCAGGGCTCATGTTGCAGAATCCATAAAAGAAAAACTGAAGGAATTGCGATGGGAAATTCTTCCTTATCCCTCTTATATTCCAGAACTCGCTAACAAACGCTTCGGAGACCGAGCTGAAGTCGAAAACTGGCTCCGCGACTTCTTTGACCGGCAGCCAAAGAATTTTTGGGAGAAAGGAATTCGCGCTTTGCCAAATAAATGACAAAATGTGATTCTTAAAAATGATCATTACCTTGAATAAATATTTGTTTTAGTTTTTGGGAAATCACAAAACAAAAACAGTCTAAAGATGGCCAACCTGATACAAAAGAGTAGCAGCAAACATAGATAAGCATTTTTGGGTGCTTTTAAAACAAATTTACCAAATTTTACTCTTTTTTGAATAGTGTTCTATTTAAGATCTTGCGTTAAAATGATATCGTTTGGTTGCAGAAAGTAGTCTAGAGTACGGTAGTGCAAAAAAAGCTACTATTTTGCAGGAGGAAGCCACTATTTGACTGCAGAATTGTCTAGTTTTAAGAGTTCAGACTCGACCGAAAAAAGCCGTTAACCCGGTCTTTATTCGGTTTTGTTAGTTCGATTTGAATTTTTAAAGTTAGATTTTTCAATTTTTTTCACCTACTCTCAGTAGAAAATCGACGCCCTCAAGTTTTTCACCGAAAAGCGACACGAAAACGAAAGAGATTTGCACGACTCTCTCGGCTTCTTTTCCATAACTGTCGGCTATGTATCGAGCCTTTTCGCGCAGATTATCGATCAGCTCCTCTTGAGATGAGCTCAAGCTCTCCATATCGAAATGTAGAAGTTGTCCGATTTTTTGCCCCAATTCGATCCAATCTTCTTCCAAGTGCAAGTTGTAGGCAATGGATTTTTCCAATTGTTTGCCGATGAATTGTTGAAATTTCAAGGCGAACGAACGTTTTAAATTCACAGTGGAAACGATTTGCTAAAACAGTAAATGAGCTTTACAAAAAAAGGTTGCAACTTCGGCGACTAATAATGGGGAATAAAAAAGCATTCGCTATCAACATAACAGAACGTTTTTATTTCAAAAATTTCGTAGTTCAAAATTACATTCGAATCCGTCAAAACATAATTCACACTGATCCGACCACTTTGTCAAAAGTTACGGACTAAATATAAAGTGTGGGGCACGGTTTTGCGCCTACAACTTTTGGATCGAGATCTGATCTTTTGGATCTGAAATTCTTTTTAGTTCTAGAACTTTTGACTTTCTTCCTAGATTTTTCTTAAAAAGCCTTAACTTTTTTGGGTTGGCAATTCACCTGGGAAACATGATTCATGTGGAGATTTGCCATCATTTGCCTAACGGAAAGCAGTAGAAATTTCCAGAGAAGTTTCAAAAGAATAGATGACAATAACAGATTTAGTAGGTAAGGCTTTTTTGAAAATTATGAAATCAAAAAATAAATTTATAGTGAGAATCGATAGGGAAAGTCTAGAGTCATTGCTCCTGGAGATAAGCACTTTCGAAAATTGGGGAAAGGAAGAAAAGGACCTTCTCAAAGAAAAAGAAAGAGATTGCTGACTATGAGTCATTAAGAGACAAGTGTCCTTGGATGCGAAATACTTGGTGGACAAGAAATCAAACTCAACATGGAATTTTATATAGACTCTTTATGCGGCTTGGTAGTCTAATGGATAGAGTGGATTGACTTGGTTCGAATCCTCGCCAACAAATAAGATCATTTAGAAACTTTCAGGTGGTTGAAAAGCGTGGATAGTTCAATGAAGACGATGCAGTGAAGTAGTGAAACCGGAAGCGATTGCCCCAATTGAGCCAATGCCGATGGCTGATCCACACGTAGTCAAGTACGCGATGCAAGAGACTGGTCCACCCTCGACTTTGAGTACGAATGGGCTCGCGAATAAGAGCAAAAGGAATGAAGATCATGTGTAGATGATGATGTGTAGAATTTCCGGATTTCATTGTGATGAGTTTATCCATACACAAGTTATTGTGGAGAGAGAGAGAAGAAATTTTTCAAAAAATTAGTCAACACTGGGGGAATGGATGAAGACTAAAAGGAGCTCCTTTAAAGCACCCTGAGACATTGAATCACAGTGTTTCAAAATATATACAAAATATGAAAATATATGTGAACTATTCAAACACAGAAATTGACTCAATATAGTTAAAAGGGATTTACAACGTTTCAAATTATACAACTTTTCAAAATTTATACAAAATTTGGACATGAATTGCGAAAATACCAGAAATTGAGTTAATTGGTTAACAGAACTAGAATTAATGTCGTAAAAGATTTTTAAAAGTAATAGAGATGATTTTTCACTGGTACCGTTTGATTTGGCTAGCTGCAGTGAAAGGGTGAAAAAGGTGAAAGTCACGGACTTGGCGCTACGCAAACACCAACACACATTGGACAATATTTTGCGATGAAGATTCCGGCAGGAGAAGCAGCAGTGAAACCGGAAGCGATTACCCCAATTGAGCCAATGGTGATGGCTGATCCACACGCAATCAAGCACGCGATGCAAAAGACTGGTCCACCGTCGACTTTGAGTACGAGTGGGCTAGCGAATAAGAGCAGAAGGAATAGCATTTGGCGGGCAGAGACGTGCATTTTGTTGAAAGTCTTTGAATTTGCAATAGAAACAATGACAAAACCCTTCCAGCCTTTGTTGTGCTCAGCTATAAGAGCTTTCTTTTCCTTGCAAAATCTTATTGTTGAACGTTTAAGAGTAAACATAAAATTCATTTCACAAGATCATATAGGTTTCTTTAATTGTTTTGGTACAACTTAATTCCCTTCACACCAATGATCGCCACTGATCGGGTTGATGCTTAAGCTTATGAAACCTTAGTTAATCATTCAGAAGTGAAGTCTTCGGAGGTGCCTCAAAAGAGATGCTAATGACTGATTTCGTAATCGGTGTTTTCCCTAATGCCCAACTTTCCATCAATGTTGACAAAAACTCAACAGCTATCATATTTTGTGTGTTTTTCTCATACAAGAGAGTAAGTGGGATAAACAGAGCTTCTTATCAATTTGGAAAAAGCTAGAAAAATATGCAAGTTTCTGTTAATTTTCTGCCGTTTTCTTGAATGAAAAAAAACGGTGGCACTGATTGAAGATGATTCTTTTTAATTGAATATAAGCTAGCAAAATAAAGCAAAGAATAATATAGCAAAAACCAAAAACCGTGACCACACACGACTCTCGGGTAAGGAGAATGGGAAAAAAGATGATAATTAAATTGACAAGAAGCAACTCGTCAACAAGCAGGAAATCAGGAAACAATCATCACAAGGAAAGAGAGCAGGTAAAGAAATTTGAATTCGCCTAACGATACATTAGCGACATTAATTAGCTACCCATGTAAAAGGAGATGCATATTATAATTGAAACGATCTAGTATGCGTACGTGCATCCCTAAACACATGCGCGGTACCCCACTGAGCCTGCTCAGGGGGCTACCCCAACCTTGTCAAAAACCTTTCCCTCTGTTATTACCCCTTCACGTTCACAGGAAAGAATATCTCTGGTATTTCATTCATTTCACATAGAGCAAAGTGAGATCAAATTAGCAAGAATTGCTTATATTTCATGGTTTAATTTGTAGGCATAGCTGTGGTCGGATTAGCCGCAGCATCGCTTTCGAAGGCTGCTATCACGGCCACGTAATTCGAATAGACACCGGTGATAATCGCGTACACTCCAATGGCCATTAGGATGAGGTTCCAGGAAACTCGGAGTGAGACCTCGAAGGTGCTCTTTGTTGCCTAAACGGATAAAATCATGGTACTTCTTTTAATCATCTCCTCAAATAATATTTTCTTTTCAGACGGATTATATAATAGTCTAAGCTGATTTTGGCATTGATTACTGTAAAAAGTCAAATGGAAGTTGGGGAATTGGTTTATCATGAAAATGAATTCTATTCTTATACCGTATTTTCTCTAATACTAGTGCACCCAAAGCTTTGCCTAAATTGCTTGAAATCTCGAAAACCGCTTATCAGAACCTATTGATGTGGGGTCGGAAAATGTAGCTGACGATGAGATCTTGTGGGGGATTAGAGTACTGAGCTTCTGCGAAACTTCGAAACCGTAAAATAGTCATCAACTCGGCTCGGCGGGGTGCACTACTATTAGGGAAAATACGGTATTAGAAAGAAAAATTGATTTAGTTCATAATAAATCGGGGGCTATGGAGGGTCATATAGTACTAGTCGTTTTTACACTGAAACCACCCAACCTTCCATTCGTTCCAAAAAGTCATCATCTCAAAGAGTGGCGGATAGATGAGGGCACACATCGTCCCACCAGTCACCCCAACCAGAGGGATCATAATGTCCAAATGGGGAATCACCACCGCCATCGCATAGCACAGCAACACCCAAAATAACCTGAAAAACAGAGCAGTTTGGCATAATTGGAAAAAAGAGGGTACTAGTCGATTGTATTTCCCCATCCGAGTTCAGCTGTGCATCAAGTACAGTTTTAACAAGCAATTGCAAACTTTGCAAACAAACCCCCTTATTCGTTTGACTGACTAGTGCCCAACCATGTTAACTCCGCCCCTTTTTCGGTCCATTTGCCGTTGGCAATCTACGAATTTTGCTCGTGCTTTGACCCGGTATGTTTGGAAAACGTTGAATTTGCTTTCATTCGATAGAAAATTTGACTAAGATACGAGAAAAATACGTAGATTTTCAACGGCAAACGGACCGAAAAAGAGGCGGAGTTAACATGCCTGCTAGTGCCTCAAAGAGAGTTTATTTGAGAGGTGATATAGAAAAAAATAGGACATTTATCCAAAAAGAAACTGAATCAGGAAAGGAGTCCTAACCAGTAGCTTTAAAGTTAATATGGTGGTGGTGAAAGTCTCAACTTTTACCTGAATCCTTTGTCGACTATGAACTCGGGAACGCTCTGCCAATTGCCACGAAACCAGGCTACGAAATCGTCAAGGAACATTTCGAAGATCACATATCTATAAATGGTAGAATTGAGTTAATAATCGTAGTTATTCAATCAGAAGACCATCTTTTTACTAATTTGTAAATGTAAACAAACTCACAAAGCGATCGCATTACCGGCAAGTGTCTGTATCATCAAACAAACGTTTACTCCTTGATAGAGTCTGAAAAATTTTGTCGTATTCTCTTTTTCTTCTAATCTTTGTTTCTATTTAACTTACAAGGTCTGCGGCATATTTATGGTGATCGTAGCTTCAACAGCCGAACCATAACCCGCGTAACTGAAAATAAGAAGTGTTTTAATGGTTAAAGAGTAAAGTATATGTTCTATGACTCTGGAAGAGACTTTTAATAGCTTTTCAATGAGGCCAAATAATACCTTATTGTAATAAGCTTCAATTATAATAATCGGCTTAGTGAGAATGCTCCCATGTGGATGGCTTACGAGAATCAGTCTGTCTCATTCATAAACTACAGACTGACTGACAAGGGATTGTCAACTGGGTGTGGTGGTCCAACAACATATGCCACGGATTATTTGACGGAGAATTCAACGTCGATTCTGAATCTGCCTTCCGTTTCTACTATAAGCGTTTCTGGTCTCTGCTATGTGAAAAGTTATAAGCGTGCAAAGTTTAGTATGGGATTTATAACCGCCCCGAGTTTAGACGCAGATTTCCCAGAGACTTTAAGAAGTAGTGGTGGCCGAGTGACAGCGGGTTAGAATACAAGGCAACAGCGGACTCCAACTAGAGAGTCTTTGCCTTGTATTCTAGCCCATTGCCACTCGGTCAACACTGCTTCTTAAAGTCTTTAGGAAATCTGCTTATAAACTCGGGGTGTGGTTTTTGAAAACCCATACTAAACTTTGCAGGCTCATAACTTTTGACAGAGTGCTCCATAGCAGAAACGAAAAACAGATTCAGAATTAGCGTTGAACTCTACGTCGAATAACCCGTGGCACATGTCATGTGGCCATCACACCCAGTTGACATTCCCTTGTGTGTATATTTCCCTAGTTAGTCAGGCCTTGATTTGATTTTGATGACTATCCAATCATAACTAACCCTTAATGATAACCCCCGTCAAAATAGGCTTTCGCAAACTAATATTTAAAAACTGGATGGTTGTCCGGGTGTGCAAGCCAATGATCAGGAGTGGAACTATTAAATATGTAGTACAAAACTCAATATTCATTTGAATTGACTTACCCCACGAGTCCAATAATCCAGATGAAGAAGCCGGCGACGAGCATCGTAATGGGAACAACACCAAACGGGAAGGCCAGCATTTGCTCAGGTTTCTCCAGTTTATTCTCGATAGGCAAAATCTGAATTCAAGTGGTGTTTCCACTGAGTTTTCCAAAACGAACCATCGCCTGTCCCTCGTACGCATACATCAGAATGCCGACCATTTGCATCATATCCGAGAAGCTGTTTCCAACAGCTGGCAATGTTCCCAAATTCTTCCCGAAATCTGGTTGGCGAATCGACTCTTGCATGATCACGATGATTCCGATAAGCAAAAAGAAGGTCGAGATCTGAAAAGAGAATCTCCTTTTGAATCGCATTTTGCGATTCACCATGGCAAAGAAGGCGACAACTCTCATCTTGCTGTACATATTCGTGAATATCGCAAAGAAAAGAACAATTGTGTTGGCGACAAGCATCTAAAATTTATAAACCATTCATTAAGTGGGACTGCGAAATAAGTAATTTATTAGTTTGATTATAGAATTGAAAGCGTGATTGGTCCTTTGCTTTTAGAAAATACTTTAATACGTGAAATACTTTTTTGTAAAGCTTTCTTGTACATATCTTTCAAGTGTACATGGTGGCCCATTATAGCGCCGCACTTCAGAGAACCTAGACTGGTCAAAATTCAGTCAATTGTTCTGATTTTTCTGGAGGTAGGTCCTAAGTATGTCTCCTGGAGCGTCGTACATTATCTGATCAATTCCAGCTTTCAACTTTTTTAAATGCCTTTCCAAAGTTGAGAGCCGAGTTTCGCTCGGCACGCTACTCAGGGAATTTTGAAAGTTTCATTTTTTTGTTAAAAAATCTTTAAGATTTTAATGACTTTCAATTAGTCATATTTACTTATGAAATTTAAAAGCGATAGACCTTGAAAAAATAAGATTTTCGTGTCCTTTAGAAGCTTCTCTTGTTCTTTAGTGGATTCAAGTCAAAACAGGCGATATTAAGTGAGTTTTGATGACATTTCTCAAGAATTTTTGCACTTAAACTGCGTAGAGCATGTGAAATTTCTTTCATTAACATAATAAATTCATTCTCAACGAGACTTTGACGAGATCGCTCTCAAAAATCCCATAAATGAGTAGCGTGCCGAGCGAAATTCGACTCTCAACTTTGGAAGACCATATAAAAAAAGTGAAGGCTTAAATCGATTAGATAATGGGCAACGTTCTAGGAGACATACTTAAGATTTACCTCCAGAAAAAACAGAACGATTGACCCAATTTTGGCCAATCTGGGCCCTCTGAAGTGCGATGCCATAATTGTGAGTCATCCTGTAGAAAAGAATTCTTCCCCGATTAGCTAACCAAACCTGTGTTGCTCTTGTCGGTCCGAGGGCAGTGCCAACGATGCTCACCTAAATTTGAGCTTTCTGGAAAATTTGCAGAATTCCAATTACCATGTTATCCGCAATAAACAAGATGGCCACACTGCCCAATCCAAGCTGATAGCATAGGACGGAAATATTGACACCGATTCTGTAAAAGATCAGGATCAGGATAAGTGACAGATCAGGATGAGTGAAGGTGAAAATTCTATTAAATTAGAAAAACTTGAAATATATCTAGATATCTGGTAAGAAGAATCAAGGCCAGTTAGTAGGGGATCATCCAGATTCATGATTTATATACTTCTTTCTTAATTCCTTCTTTCTACCAATTCATTCACCTTCTTTCTTAATTAAAAAGTCGAAACTCGGGTATTTTTGATGAAATCTTACACCATAGGCGTGGCCACTTTTCGTAGAAACTCGGAATCCGAGTTGTCGCAGAGCTTCCGACAAAAATGCCCATAATCCAGAGCCGGTTTGTTGGATCTGGAGAAGAATTAGATCACTGTTTCTTTTGACGATTTGCGTTTTACTTTTTTGCGAGATGCTGGCTGGATCGGACGAGAATGTGATTCCCATACCAGTTCAAGGCACAAATGACAAACGAGGCCACGAATGAGACCTGGAAATCGAAAATAAGGCTCTTTTCTATTCTCGGCCTCAAAGTATTGAAAAGAAGCAAATAAAAGAAAAGTTCACGAGAGTTTGAATCAGTTTTTCGAACCAAGCAACTCACCCAAAAACCACCCAAATACCAGGCGTATGGCAATGAGAAGGCGCCGGCGTTGACCATCGCTTTTGAGAGACATTGGGCTGCATTAAGGACACTAAAAAGACAAAGCTAATTATTGTGAAGAGAATTAGAATATCTTGAAACATTTTCGGCTGTGCAAAGAGGAGAACTTTCTAGATCTAGTTACACTCGACTCACTCACCCAATTGTATCGCCCTTTCGCGGATCCTCGAAGTCGGCTTTCGATATTGATGAACTACTGAAAGTAGTAGTGTAAGTAAGAAAAGTAGTTTTTTTATTGTTGATAAGTTTCGAGATTACCTAGGCCATGTGATAAATCCCAGTTCAACGAGGAGAACGGAGCTTTTGGGTTTAGTTTTGGTTCGGAAGGGCTACGAATGAAGTTAATTTAAAGAAGCGATTCAAAAAACAACCTTAGAAAACTTGGAAAAAACTTAGAAACTCAGAAGAACCGGAAAGAATTTGCAAATAGCCAATATTAACCGAAAACTCTACCGTTTTTCGTTCGGATACATGGCACCGGGAGTCTCCACTCCGGTCAGCCCGACCACTGACGTCCTCTTTCCCGTCATTTGTTGTTTCACCTGAAAAATATTCCGATACAAAAATATAGGAAACATAAAAAACAACTTAACGAACTGTTCGTTAATTTGTTTTTTATGTTTCTTCTAACTCGGTTGTGACCGAACCCGGCAACTCTATTCAGTTTCAAAGCAGATTTCTACACAAAACAAAGAATGGGAAAACTGTTTTCTCGGTCCTTATAAATAATCTTTAAAAACGCTACCAAAAAGAAGAGAGTTGAACGCAAAATACCCTTTTCTCCATTCTCGTTAAAAAAATTTACTTCTGGAGACAATTGGCCATGTTCTAGGATCAAGTTTTCAAAAATGGTGGCTTGACATGTGCCCATTTAGCTGATTTTAGCCTGGCATGAGAGGCAAGCTTATTATCTTATAGCCAAATTTATACTGAAATGCACTGTAAATTTATTAATATGTTATTTTAAGTTTTATTGTAGCTTTATTACTCATTTTTCTAGACCAAGTTAAGGGTAAAGTGGCATTTATTGAAAATTTAAAGCAAAGCAAGGAATTTAAAGCAAAATTTGGTCCTAAAAGTTAAGCAAGAGGGGACAGAAACAGTTTATGATTCTTTTAAATGAAAAAAATCCCCAACTTTGAGAACAAGAGACCCCTAAATAAAAAAATGGAAAGATTTGAAGCCTGGTTTCCCCGTTCTTATAAGAAATTTTCTATAATTTACTGTACCCAGAAGGAATCATCGAGCCCCACCCCCCTCCCCAAAAAAGAGATCAAGGTGTCCCCTTTTCTCAATTTTTGATATTTCTCACTTTTGGGAACAATGAGCCTTGAATTTTGGTCAGAAATCAACTAACACTTTTTGACACTGTAATGATTTGTGTCACTTGATATTTGCTTGTGTTCTTTTGTTCTTTTCAGGGATGAACAGGGCAAATTGGGTCTTGGCCCTTCACTTTGCGATTAGCCTAAACTAAACCTTTATGACTAAACTAGGCACCTAATACTTAGATAAGAAAGATCTGCAAACACAATTGTTCTACAATTTTTTAGATTCGACCATTTTTTATTTAATTGTTATGTTCTCTAAAAACTAATCTCATTTACAAATGAGATAAACGAAATTATTGAGTACATTACAAGTACGGGTCACCTCCGTCGTTGGTCAAACTCAAGCTTTCAGAAAACCTTTCAAAAAAAGCTCAGACTTCAAAAATCAAACGTTTCATATCAATTAGAACGCCGGGAAATTGCTTAAAAAATCGTAAAGTGAATCGTAAAGTTTTTCTTTCCATTTTCCCGAAGTACAAAAACTAGAAATAAATTTTTTTGATATGTGAGATCTCGAAAAAAGGGCACAACCCCGTACGGGCCACTATAATAAACCAATTAGGGAGGGGGCTGCACAAGAGAGGACGGAAAGTACTCAAAATCTGTCTAGTGACCCTTTCTCCCCGCTGTTCAAAAGCTTAGAATTTGAGCTATTGAGAATTCTGAGATGATCGAAAGTTGGCACAAATTACCGTAAACAGTAAAAGTGGGTACGAGAGATTCTAAACAGTCGAACTTCGACATAACGAACTCGATTCAACGAAACGTTCGATATAACGAGTACTATTTTTGGTTTTACCTTAAAAAGACCTTCGATACAACGAACACTTCGATAGAACGCACTTTTAGCCGGTTCCTTGAGGTTCGAGATATCCAGATTGACCGTATTACGTTTCAAAATGTTAAAAAAGATCAAAATTGACTGCAAAGAGCACAATCAGCTTTCAATTTCAAGAAACATTTTAAAAAAAGCAAATTAACACCATGATTTCTTCTCACAATTCAAATGGCTTTGCTTTTATTAACAAGATTTTAGTCTACGTGTTTTCTAGCTGGTATCAAAGTAAAATACAAGAAACAATAAATGTACAAAATAAAATTTTAAGCAGATATTTTTTAGATAAAGGTTTTGGACGATAAATGCTTTTTGATGGATTTTCAAGTAAGGACAAATCAAGTGTTATGTGGAATATTTATGGTAATCTCTTATCTTGCACAATGTCCGGAAGTTCATTACCTCAAAAACTGCGCTACTGATTCTTCCGAGAGAGCTGAAATAATCAAAAGTTGATTTATTGACATCACAATCGGTATGAGCATTCTAGAACTTTATTCCCCTTTTCTCAAAACTATCCTGATAACAAAACGGTGAGTTGCCTTAGATTCTTTCGTTTTAGAAATTCAAGTCACTTCCAATAATTTTTTATATAACTCTTTTCCAGTAAAAACTGCCAGAATTTGAAATCTACTCTCCAGAGTTTTGCGAAAATCCAATAGTCTTGAAGTCTTTAAATTATCTGTAGATGATCTTGATCTTGTAGGTTTAGTGAACTCTTCACTTTATCTGTCCTACTCATTTATTAAATACATTATATCGTGTTGCTGTTCATCGGTGCGTTTTATGTTCATGTGTATTAAACTAACAAACAAACAAATCAAGAAGCCATTGCTATTGATAAAAATCTAAAGCTCTTATAGATCTCGTGTATTCAAGCATGAAAAATCTCTCAATCTCTGCCCCGAACAACAATTCCTCTGGCTCGTAAGCTGCCTGGATTGCTTATTATGGAAATGGGACTTTTTAGAGTTTTTTTAGGTTTTAAGATACGCTCTTTCTAATAGAAAAGGATTAATAGTTGTAGCGAGGTTGAAAATACAAAATTCGCTATTTTAAGGGGTGCGCTTAAGAATTTAAAACGCACTGTAGTTATTATAGCTCTCATAATCGATTTTTAGGAGACCAATTTTAGTAAAGTTTTAGTATTAATCAAATTTTTTGTTGAATGCTAGTAACTAAACGGTCAAAACTGATCTAACCATGGTTTTCAGAGTAGTATATTTTTAACTTTCGAGAATATGTGTTCCATAATTATGTCATTCAAAAAAGTGTCGACTACTGCGAATCAACCTTACAACTGTTCTTTTTAAGAATTCAAAAGCTAATAGTAGTTTTTTAGCCTAGGTCTATCCATAGAATCCCCACAAGGGGGGTCTAAAGTCAAGATTTCGAGGGGTCAGGGGATGTTATTCTATTAGAGGGTGCCATTCTATTAGTGGGTGTCATTTTAATACAGCATTTACTGTATATTGCTTTTCAACGAAACTGATCTCACTGACTGATCAAAAGGTGTGTCAAAATTTTGACCGAGACCGAGAAACAAGAAAAAACAAGGGGAGATCCCTGTCCTTTCGAGATCTGTTCTTATTGACCATTTTTCTCAGAAAAAAACAAATTTCTAGTCTAAAAGAGGATAAATTTCGATGTTTTTCGTTAAACTTTTCTTTTTTTCGAAAGATCTTTATTGTCCCGAACTAAAGGTCAAAATCTTCACTGATCATAAATGTGTTTGGTGTTTTTTAAGGGAAATTCGCCACTTTTATTTAAAAACAAAATAATAGAAACTAGTTTCGAATTTTTCCTGGGTCCGTATAAATAGGGAATGATTTGAATGGGAAAGTAACAAGTCCGAAAATGAGGAATTCCCTCCTGATCCTGTGTGCTCTTGTCGTGGCCGTCGCGTTGGCGTGAGTTCGATTTCCTTTAAAAAAATGAATTTAAAAAATGAATTACTGTAGGAAATATTAATAAACTTTAGAATTAATATTCTAACTTCTTTGTTGCTAGCAGTTTCGTCTTTATTTTATTAGAAAAAAGCTAGAATAAGCTATTATAAAAGCATTAGACGATCACCTGGAACCCTAAGCCTTATTTAATGCTTTTTCATAATCCAACTAATGAAGTTAGCAGTTACTTAAGAACGTTGACTTCTTAAGGTTTGGATCTCATTCACATTTTTATTCACAGCTTAATTCAATTCAACTTTTAAGCGATTATGGCGCTAATCGGAAGAAGAGATGGTGTGACAACACGATTTGCGTCGATAAACGGTAGGAAAGATCTGATACTCTAATTAACAAGATATTTAATGAATGGGCCTCAAGGAGCCAAAAAAATTTAAACTTATGTTTCAACTACTTATTCAAAAATTTGAGAGAGGCCACTCCAGAGGGAAAGAGCGCCCGTGTCGAACGAGGATATGGATACGCTAAACGGTTGGTAAAAATGGTTTGTTGGTGGTTTTGAAGAATTGTTAAATAATGGCTTAGTAAATCGGCGAATACCGTAAAAGTCGTAATAGTAGCTTCGGGGACTAGTCCTGTAAGAATCGGGCCATCGGTCAAATCAGCTGGTCGTCAGTACCACTTGGATCAATTTCAACACCACAGAGTTGAAGCAACGACGAATGACTTCTTTCGAAATTATATCCCAAACATCAGCAACCCATTTTAATTTGATTTTGATTCAAAAAGGACCGACAGATATTTTTGTTACAAGGGTAGTATACATAAGGTTTATTGGTGGTGGATGTTTGATACAATGTTTATACCTAACTAGCAAGCTTAGTAAGATATTTCAGTAACTATTAATACTCCTTTCCATAACTGAGGCCTCATTTAGAGAAGCAGAGCGAGAGAGCGCCCGTGTCGAACGGGGATATGGCTACGCTAAACGGTTTGTAACATACATCAGAATAAAAAACTCTTTTTTCAGTGAGGCTCTAAAGGAAGGAGCTCGTTTCGAGAGAGGATACGGATACGCCAAACGGTTTGCTACATAGAACCTCGTTGAGCTCTATCCCTTTTTAGAGACACCGATCGTGTGGAGAGGGGATACGGCTACAGACTCAAACGGTTGGTTCAGCAGAATTAAGATACTCTGGAATTGTTAAGTGTAAACTAAAGCAACCAGGGAGCAGAACATGAACATTGACCTAGTACATGTTCTAGATTTACCCCGATAACCTTGACTTTTCAGAGAGACACCAGAAGAGGGTGCTCGAATCGAGAGAGGTTACGGCTACGCTAAGCGGTTCGTTCGAAAAGACTTTGCCAAAGAAATGGATATAGACGGATATAGACTCAAAGATATATGAACATATTCGTATATGATATTCTAGTTCTAGAGCTTGTTTATTCAAAACTTAGCGTCCCAAAAAATATTTGTTTTCAGAGAGGCACCAGAAGCAGAGGGTGCTCGAGTCGAGAGAGGTTACGGATACGCAAAGAGGTGGGTAATTAGCCAGATCAACGTATCTTGTTTATTCTAGATTTAGAATCCCAAAGAACATTCTTTTTCAGAGAGGCACCAGAAGCAGAGGGTGCTCGAGTCGAGAGTGGTTACGGATACGCAAAGAGGTGGGTAATTAGCCATATCAACGTACTAAAATTAGAATTTTATGCTATCGTCAATATTTTGGCGTCAGTAGGTATTTCTGGAAGGTACATATTCGTATATGATATTTTAGTCCTAGTGCCTGTTTATTCTAGATTTAGTGTCCCAAAAAACATTCTTTTTTTCAGGGAGGCACCAGAAGAAGGTGCTGCTCGAGTCGAGAGAGGTTACGGATACGCAAAGAGGTGGGTAATTAGCCATATCAACGTACTGAAATTATAATATTATGCTATCGTCAATATTTTAAACTTGCTAAAAGGACTATACCTTAAAATTTTACAAATTCTGATTTCCCTTTTTTCAGAGACGCCGATCGTGTCGAGCGAGGCTACGGATACGCGGCTTAAATAAGCTTTTCAAAGATTCCAAAAAGCCTAGCTTCTCAATAGCAAACTTTTGTGAGACTTGTAGTTGCTTTTTGCCAGTAATAAACGTATTAATGCAATGGATTGATAAAAATATCCGGAAAATCTCAGTAAAAAGGCTTAAAATAAGAATTCTTTTTATTTTACCAGTGAACCTAATCGAAAAATTATCGAAGAGTGGTGAAAAAGGAAAAAAATGGCAAAACTTCCCGTTGACTCAGCTTCTCCAAATAGAAAATGCTACATATATGGTCTGATCAGAAAATTTTGCATATAATTTGCTTTAGAAAACATTGACAATATTCATATGAATAATTATATTAAACACGTCGCCCGCGAAGAACAGAGTTAATAAAGAGGAAACCTTTAGACTGAACTAAAGAAAAAAGGTCATCAGATGGAAAGACAATCATCGATACAACCGAGCTAAAACTGGGGGAAATAGTAGATTTTCAATTCCTTTCAAGAACTTAACTATAGCCATGATGATGTTCCATGTTTTCATAAACTTAGAACTTTATCCTACAACACTGACTTTTGCTTAGGAAATTTCAATTATCATAGCAAATAGAAATCTGGTCAATGAACATCATTAACAATAATTGGATGATTTGCTGCCTGTCGTGCTCACTGTAAGGTGCGTTGCAAAATGATAGGACCACCCCTAAATTTAACATTTTTTGGCTACGAGATTTAATAACGCGAAATAGCTTTTAAATCCTAGAAATATATACAAAAATAGGCATCTATACCATTTTTAACATTATCTGAACAAATTGCAACAAAATTATAACATTTTCTTTATTTAACACCTGTTGCGAAATGATAGGACCACATAAAAAGTAACAGTAAATTTGAGAATAAACAAAAAAAAAATGAAAAGTTCATTTATAATCAATAGATGCTCCCTTTCCATTAGCATAAATATTCCTCACGAGGATGCCCCATAAGTTTTCCATTGGGTTTAAGTTCGGTGAGCAGGCAGACCATTCGAGAAAATCGAAGTTGTGAAGTTCCAGAAAAGTTTTAGTGGATTGGCTGACATAAATTGAAGCATTATCCTGTTGAGAAATATAGTGTTTCCCTCGATTTTGTGCTAGGAAAGGAAGTAGTTGATCCACAAGGACATCCTGGTAATCGTTCGAGTTCATGCGACAAGTCACAAATTTTCAATCAAGAGCGTCATCCACATTGAAAGCGCCCCATATCATCAGTGATCCTCCTCCGAAGTTTTGACGCCCACAAAGCATTGAATCTTTTCTCAAATCGTGCCAATGGTACTTGTTGCCGTCGGGACCATCCAAATTAAATTTTTTCTTATCGCTGTAGATGGCCCACAAAGAAAAAAATAGTTAACAACTCAAGGCAAAAAGTTTACTTTTTTCCAATCGATGGTGATGTGATCCCGAGCCCAAGACATCCTTTTTTCTTTGTGTGCCGGCTTCAGTTTTGGTGCTTTCTTCATGATTACTCTTTTGATGTAATAGATGTAACACTTGATGGCTCGAGAAAGCGTGCTTTTGTGGACGGGGGCTCCGATTTGTACCTTGACATCCGATAGCGACATCACCGAATTCGACAACAGACGTCCCATATGCCGTTCAGCGCGGACCGTGAGCTTTCGATGGCGTCCCGGAGACTTTTTCTTGTCGTACTTGAAAGGATCCCTCAAGAAATTTGAGACGTCTTGGTGCGAGCGCTTTATTTTTTTGCGATCTTTCGATTCGACAACTTTCTTCCTTTCAAAATCAAAATTTTCATCTATTCGATCCGCGAAAGCGATTTTCCATCTTCCTAAGAAATAAAAATCAGCAAAAAGTAAGCAAAAAAACATGGTTATTACAGGTAGAAAATCAAAAAGAGATGTAGTGGTCCTATCATTTAGCAACGGGTGTAAAATCAAGAATGCTTAAAAAATTTTGCCTTGTAAAGTAAATTGTTTGCCAAAAGTTATTTGGGCGTACTTTGTATATAAAATTCGAATTTAAGCATCATTTTACATTTTTAGTTATTTAAAATCAAAAAATCGCAAAAATCGAGGGTGGTCCTGTCATTTTGCAAAGCACTGTATCAGCCTTCTTGTTACCTTTTTACAAGAAATTTCCCGATAACACTTTAGAATGCTCAAAACTTGCTCACTTCAGCTCTTCTCGTCTTTTTCTACCTGTCGTTGTGTTCTTGCACCAAAGATCGAATGAATGGAAAGACGATTCCCTCACAAGCGAGTTTCCCCGAGAAAACACTTCATCCAAAAGAAATGGTGGGCAAATGAAATTTGACTTCTTATATTAGTTACAGTTGACTCTTGAGAAATTTTTGTCCACTATTTTAAATGAGAATTTCGTTTTCGGGGCCAGTCATGTTAACTCCACCCCTTTTTCGGTCTGTTTACCGTTGGCAATCTACGTATTGTGTGTTCCATACAACGCCACGGTTGGGTTTTCCTTCATCGTTTAGCATATCCGGGTGCAGGATTTTACAGTCAAAAATGATCGACTCAACCCTCTAAACTTTAGCCAATGATTCACCCAGCTGATCCGTGCCAAACCTGTGACCACATCGTTCAGGCAGCTTTTGCTTACACAACAGACACCGAGGAACAAATGCAAAAAGATCTTCTCGGGATCAACTACTTTTTAAGTAATAACCAGTAGAAATCGTTGAATCTCTTAAGGTTAGATTAGGTTGTTTTCCATGATCAAAAATGATCTCGGATTTAGTTAATGACTAGGCAGGCAGAGGTGATCAGTTAAGCTAATGGAGATAACCTGGCTCTCAATGCTATCCCAGCCTTAATTAGAAATCGGCATCGAGTTACTTTTTCAGGCCCTTCATGTCCATCAACTCTGTTGTTCGGGGGCGACGTGTTTAATATAATTATTCATATAAATATTGTCAATGTTTTCTAAAGCAAATTATATGCAAAATTTTCTGATCAGACCATATATGTAGCATTTTCTATTCGGAAAAGCTGAGTGAATGGGAAGTTTTGCCATTTTTTCCTTTTTCACCACTCTTCGATAATTTTTTGATTAGGTTCACTGGTAAAATGTGATTGAATTCTTATTTTGAGCCTTAATACATTTATTACTGGCAAAAAGCAACTACAAGTATCACAAGAGTTGGCTATTGAGAATCTAGGCTTTTTGGAATCTTTGAAAAGCTTATTTAAGCCGCGTATCCGTAGCCTCGCTCGACACGATCGGCGTCTCTGAAAAAAGGAAATCAGCATTTGCAAAATTTTAAGTTGCAGCCCTTTTAATAAATCTAAAATATTGACCATAGCATAATATTATGATTTCAGTACGTTGATATGGCTAATTACACACCTCTTTGCGTATCCGTAACCTCTCTCGACTCGAGCAGCGCCTTCTTCTGGTGCCTCTCTGAAAAAAGAATGTTTTTTGGGATTCTAAATCTAGAATAAACAAGATACGTTGATGTGTCTAATTACCCACCTCTTTGCGTATCCGTAACCTCTCTCGACTCGAGCAGCGCCTTCTTCTGGTGCCTCTCTGAAAAAAGAATGTTTTTTGGGATTCTAAATCTAGAATAAACAAGAACCAGAATATCATATACGAATATGTTCATATATGTTTGAGTCTATATCCGTCTATATCCTTTTTTGGCAAAGCCTTTTCGAACAAACCGTTTAGCGTAGCCGTAACCTCTCTCGATTCGAGCACCCTCTTCTGGCGTTTCTCTGAAAAGTGAAGGTTATCGGAGTAAATAGAACATGTACTAGGTCCATGTTCATGTTCTGTTTTTTGGGATTCTAAATCTCGAATAAACAAGAACTAGAATATCATATACGAATATGTTCATATATGTTTGAGTCTATATCCGTCGATATCCTTTTTTTGGCAAAGCCTTTTCGAACGAACCGTTTAGCGTATCCGTAACCTCTCTCGACTCGAGCAGCGCCTTCTTCTGGTGCCTCTCTGAAAAAAGAATGTTTTTTGGGATTCTAAATCTAGAATAAACAAGATACGTTGATGTGTCTAATTACCCACCTCTTTGCGTATCCGTAACCTCTCTCGACTCGAGCAGCACCTTCTTCTGGTGTCTCTCTGAAAAAAGAATGTTTTTTGGGACTATAAATCTAGAATATACAAGATACGTTGATATGGCTAATCACACACCTCTTTGCGTATCCGTAACCTCTCTCGACTCGAGCAGCACCTTCTTCTGGTGTCTCTCTGAAAAAAGAATGTTTTTTGGGACTATAAATCTAGAATATACAAGATACGTTGATATGGCTAATTACCCACCTCTTTGCGTATCCGTAACCTCTCTCGATTCGAGCAGCACCTTCTTCTGGTGTCTCTCTGAAAAAGAATGTTTTTTTTGGGATTCTAAATCTAGAATATACAAGATACGTTGATATGGCTACTTGGGTGTCTGATCTTTAAGTCTATATCCGTCTATATCGATGTTTTCAAAGTCTTTTCGAACGAACCGTTTAGCGTAGCCGTAACCTCTCTCGATTCGAGCACCCTCTTCTGGTGTCTCTCTGAAAAGTCAAGGTTATCAGGGTAAATCTAGAACATGTACTGGGTCAATGTTCATGTTCTGCTCCCTGGTTGCTTTAGTTTGCACTTAACAATTCCAGAGTATCTTAATTCTGCTGAACCAACCGTTTGAGTCTGTAGCCGTATCCCCTCTCCACACGATCGGTGTCTCTAAAAAGAGATAGAGCTCAATGAGGTTCTATGTAGCAAACCGTTTGGCGTATCCGTATCCTCTCTCAAAACGGGCTCCTTCCTTTAGAGCCTCACTGAAAAAAGATTTTTTTATTCTGATGTATGTTACAAACCGTTTAGCGTAGCCATATCCCCGTTCGACACGGGCGCTCTCTCGCTCTGCTTCTCTAAATGAGGCCTCAGTTATGGAAATGAGTAGTAATAGTTACTGACATGTCTTTCTAAGCTTGCTAGTTAGGTATAAACATTGTATCAAACATCCACCACCAATAAACCTTACTACCATTGTAACAAAAACATCCGTCGGTCATTTTTTGAATCAAAATCAAATTAAAATGGGTTGCTGATGTTTGAGATACAATTTCGAAAGAAGTCATTCGTCGATGCTTCAAAAGTTGAAATTGATCCAAGTGGTACTGACGACCAGCTGATTCACTGTTTTAAGCCCGATTAAGTAACTCTTAACTTCATAAGTTTGATTATGAAAAAGCATTAAATAAGGCTTAGGGTTCCAGGTGATGGTCTAATCCTTTTACAATAGGTTATTCTAGCTTTTTTTTCTAATAAAATAAGGATGAAACTGCTAGCAACAAAGAAGTTAGACTATTAATTCTAAAGTTTATTAATTTATCCTACAGTAATAGGCCAAGAAATCCATTTTATAAAGAAAATCGAACTTACGCCAACGCGACGGCCACGACAAGAGCACACAGGATCAGGAGGGAATTCCTCATTTTCGGACTTGTTACTTTCCCATTCAAATCATTCCCTATTTATACGGATCCAGGAAATATTCGAAACTAGTTTCTATTATTTTGTTTTCAAATAAAAGTGGCGGATTTCCCTTAAAAAACACCAAACACATTAATGATCAGTCAAGATTTTGACCTTTAGTTGTTCACGACAATGAAGAAGACCTTTCAAGGATTTAACGAAAAACATTGAAATTTATCCTCTTTTGGGTATTCCTCTTTTCGACTAGAAATTTGTTTATTTCTGAGAAAAATGGTCAATAGGAATAGATCTCGAAAGGACAGAGATCTCCCCTTGTTTTTTCTTGTTTCTCGGTCTCGGTCAAAATTTTGACACACCTTTTGATCAGTCGGGGAGAGAGTTCAGTTTGATTGAAAAACAATATACTAGACATGAGCATCGGGTCGGGTCAAAAGTGACCCGCCGACCCGACCCGCGACCCGGCTTTGTTGGACCAATGCCAACCATCTTTTCTAAATGAAGATGGGCACTATAAATGACAAAAATGACGAACTGTCACACTACAAAAACTTCTAACTGGCTTCAAATCTGTCGCATTGACATGAACTATAACACAAGAAATAGAGATTCTCAAGTGCTTTTGAATGGACTAAACTACTTCCAAAATATCATTGCTAAAGAAAGTTAAAGTGGTTTGTAGTCTTGTCGAAACGGACCGTACTAGCACGTAGTCGAAACGATACAAACCACTATAACTTTCTTTAGCATTGGATGTACTCTAGTCCATTCGAAAGCACTTGAGATTCTCTATTTTTTGAGTTATAGTTCATCTCAATGCGACAGATTCGAAGCCAGTTAGAAGCGTTTGTAGTTTGTAGCGCCCATGTCTAAACTGCGACCTCTCATTTTCTTGACTGAATACTTTATGCTTAGTTTATAAAGGCTGCGATGCTCTTTCACATTTATCATTTTTTGCGTGCATGAAAATTATTGTTATGGTTAATTTGGCTTTTTTATTTCACTAAACATTCAGTAAACTTTATTTTTTAGCAATGTCCTCAATCGCTCGATCGTTATTCGCAAGAATTGGCGACGAAGATGTGTGTAACCTCTGCAAGACCAAATACAAAAGAGGCAAAGAAGGCGGTACGAAAAACCTGGACGATCATCTCAACAGTAAACACAAAGAAATTTATGAGGAGACCAAAACAAAGTAAGTTTTAGTATTAAATGCTCTCAAACTTCTGTTTTTAGGCAGGCTAAAGAAAAGCCAAGAGTTTTGCCTATTACAACTTTCTGTGCTAAGGAAAAGCAATTTGAAACCTTTTTTATTTTTTATGCGGTTAACCTTTTTTAGCCGAGTTTTTTTTGCAGTCCCAATATACCTTTTAACGTTGTATTTTTTTGTAGACTTACAATTTCAAAGAAAAGGTGAGGTCGGAAGCAAAAGCTTTAATGGGCTGTGCGGGATACTTGCTCAGAAACGGCCATTCAGGCCAATATCCAGAGGAAAACTAACGCGTATCATTGAAAAGCGAGCACAAGAAATAAAAAGCGAGGTCTAAAAATTACGATTCATTACATTAATTGTTTCTCATTTAAAGAAAAACTACTTGAAAAATGCTGATAATGTAGCATTAACAACGGACCCAAGCTCCAGTTCTAATTGTGAATAGGCATTGCAGGTTTTTTTTTTTCACTTTTGTTCACTCAATTCATTTTTGTTTAGGTTGTGACCACCCATATTGTAGACGGCCAAGACGGCCTCAAGAAAAGTTTACTAATGGATGCTTTTCCGCTGTTGTCTAAGTAATAAGTTTGCTTATACCTAGCTCCTCAAAATTGGCTTAAGAAAAAGCATAGACATGGCTGCCGACTTAAAAAACAAAAAAAAATGTTGAGTGGGTGTCGTAACCGATACCCACTCAACATTTACCTGTAAATTTTTATGGGTATCGGTTATCTTTTGACTGAGCTACACCCTGCAGAGTACTTATGAGTAATTATGAGCAGCCTATAGAAAAAATAGTGACAGTTTGCGCTATCGTTGGACACCTTTATTTATTCGAGTATTAGATAGGAGCTGATCCGAAATAAAGAGAGTGACTATGATTTCGAAATGTAGAGCAATTTTCTTCAAATGGTGATCACTGGACCTCTAGAAATAAATTTATAACATAAATAGGATTAGGCAAATGAGTTTCGCGGTGCTTGATATTGCAACAAGGTTAGAGGTCGTTCATTTCTCGATAATCCAGCTGTATCACGTGATCAAAACATCAGAAGAATTGTAAATCCGTCAAGAAAAGCAAAAATTCGCATAAATTCCAAGTGTAAAAAGGGATTTTCGGAGCAACCAGTGTAAATAGGGTCAATATAAAAGGTAAAGCAAACAATGAACAGCACTTTTCAAAATTTTCGTAAAATGAAGCACATTTCGTATTTAAATCTTCTGATTCTTATCGTGAGCATCAACTTCATGGCGGCAGATGGTAAGTTGATGAGCTGAAGAATTTTTGATTAGATTAGACGACGAGCCCCTTGTATAGACGGCTCTCCTCATCCCCAGCTACCTCGAAGACTGACCTAGATAGCTCTGAAGTGGTTAAATGGATGGATTAGGCATAAAAGATGATACTTAGATCATGGCAATAAAATAAATTGACAACAGAACAATTTAGAGTGTAAAGCATTTTTTGAAAAAAATTTTGAGGGTCCTCCACATGAATTTTTGGAGTTCGACCCTAAATATGGCTTGGGTGGAAAAATGGTTTTCCTTTCAGACATGTTTTTTCCTCTAGATCAATATCGGGTATAAATTTGCGATAACTAAAGATGGGGGTCTATTCAAGGGGAGGAATGCGGTATCTAAAATACTACTTATTTGTTCAGAAGAGCCGCTGCAACCCAATATCGGACCGATCCCCCCGTTCACTGTCCCACCATTTACTTTTGCAACCATCCCTCCAATCTCCAAGTGTTGTGGTGGAGTGATATGTGGACCCAATGAGATTTGCAACTTTTGTGGAGTTGTGTGCGAACAAATCTGTGGAAAACCGTTAAAGGTTTGTGCTAATATTGGGTTGATGAGTATAAAAGATTGAATTTTCTAAATTAACTCAATACGACATTTGAGCATGATTTTTTACAAATTTAGCTGCTTGCAGACTAGAAGTCAAGCTATCACTAGAAATCATGCTATCGCTAAAAGTCAAACTTTGAGTGATTTCCATGGTGGAACAGGTAAGATCGAGTGTTCACAACGTGATCCATGATCAATTTCAGGTCAACTTTTTTCAGTTGTCGCACCATGAAATTAACTTAAATTTTAAGCATAGTATCGTTGAATGTTCTCTATTCAATTCAAAAAAAGTTATGAACTTTATGATGAGACACAGATTTGAATGGGGTATGAATATGGGCTACGTTATGAAAGCCATGTCTAAACCAAACAATCTGTTGGTTTTTTGCCTACAGTCCTTTTGCGGCTTTTAAACTTTGTAATTGCTCTCATTTTAATCTTACAATTTCAGCCATGTCCGAAGATTTGCCCGATCGTGCCACGAGGTGTTTGTCAATGCAAGCCTGGATACTGTCGTAGTGTGCATGGTTATTGTCTCCGAAAATGCACCACACGAATTGATCAATTGGCTAATTGATCAGCTAATTTTCGTTTTTTCTCGAGAGAATCTTTCGCTTTAAGTTTTCATTTGTTATCGGTTGTATATTCTTAGTATTTACCCACAGTCAATATGTAAATACATGAAGTTTTGAGCCTGTGTTATTGTTGGGAAATGATTATTTCTTTGTTCTTTGTGTCTTAACATTTCCTAAGATTTTTTGCGCGACATTGTATTTTGTCTTTTGGTGTCATTCAGTTCACTTTCCTTCTCTTTGATTCTTGAATTAGAGTGTTTATAATATTTTCAAAGTTTCTTCTTGATTGCTGTCATCAATAAACCATAAACGTATCAATATTCTACCTTCTATTATCAACTGCATAACAGCAACAGTCGAAGGGGGAGGAGAGAACAAATATCCACAACCGGGCCGGCCCGTACGGGGCAGGGACGGCGGGGGTGGAGAGCAAGGAAGACAGGGATCCCCAGTTCAATCAAAATAGGCTTATTTCTTTGAGACTTAACAATAAGCGAGTACTCAGGTGGTTTCTGGCAATCTATGATTTTTATCTGGAAGATCGGCAAGCTCTGCAGTCAATCAAAAGAAAAGATCTCTCTGCTCAACCTTCCACCACACCAGTTGATGTATACATATATCAACTATATACTATTAGAATGGCAACTTGAAGTTGAGAACACTTATTCATTGCACTTTTTAGAAACAACTAGTGCATCGATTAATCTAGAGTTGTTACCGATAAAAAGGCCTGTTTATTTTCTGAAACAGGCTCTTAACAGACTTAGAAAATCTTCGATTTTATAGGTTTCTAAGGGCAGGAAGTTGAGGAACCAAAAATGATGAACACTCGACGAAGCAATTTGAGCACTTTCTTCCACATAAACCTATTTTGATGTTAATAGAAAAAAGATAGAGCTTGAAAAGTTAGGCATAGAGCCGAATTCTCAGCTCGATTTCTCTAATTGCTTTAGTTATATATATATATACTTTATCCGACAAGGAAAAGTGACAATGCAAACAGATTGAACAGCGTAGACGAAGAAAGATAATTGATATACAAACACAACTACAATTAGACACGTGTATATATGACATTAAAAACTAATTTAAAATTGACAGAGCTACAAGATCGAGCTTATATATTGAGGATTTAAAATAGTTCAGAGACGAAAAAATATCACAAGGTAACTTATTCCAAATACGAGGAACACGACAAGCAAAAGAATGATACAGTTGGCGGTTATGAAAGCTTTGAAAGGGGGTAATCTGAAAGTTGTGACTACGAGTTCTTCTGGCGTGATTCGAAATCTTAAAGAGTCCTTTAAGTTCCGGATGAGAGTTAGGAGAGAAGATGATTTTATAGCATAAGACCAAATCAAAATAAATGCGGCGATGGGATAATGGTTTAAGGTCAAAAAGAGCAAGTCGATCAGAATAGCAAGGAATTTCTTTCGATGGGAAACAACGGGCATACGCCCTCCTACTGAAACGACGCTGAACGTTCTCAACCAAAGAAATTAACTTTTGGAGGCAGGGAGACCAAACAAAAGTGGCGTACTCGAGCAAAGGGCGGCAGTAGGTAATGAACGCTTTACGATAAGTAGCAATTGAGGGAAAACAAACAGCGCGAAGTATAAGGTTTGAGATGCGAAAAGCTTTTTTTGCCATCTGTTCAATATGAGTGTTGAATTTAAGAGAGGAAACAAGTAAAACACCAAGATCTTTGATTGGGTCGTCAGAAGTGGCTTCAGATAAAGTGATATTCCCTAACTTAAGAGTAAAATGGGAAGGACCAAATGTTACTTGTCTACATTTTTCGACGGCAATTTTCAGCTGCCAGGTTATGCTCCATTTTAGGATCGAGTCTAAATCTCTCTGAAGATAATAAAGACCATATTGGGTGTTTGATCGGGGGATTTTGCGATAAAGTTTTAAATCATCTGCATAGAGACGCACCATGGTACCGGGAGTTAAAGAACTATGAATATCGTTGATATAAATAAGGAAAAGTAGAGGACCTAAAACACTCCCTTGCGGAACACCACTAGAGATGGTAAACTCGTTTGAGAGTGTATCACCGATACGAACACGGAAAGTACGACGGGAAAGCCAATTTTCGATCCATTTAACTATAAGCGGAGAAATACCTAAGGAAGTAAGCTTGGCTAGAAGGAATCGATGATTTACAGAATCAAAAGCCTTGGCAAAATCAATAAAAATACAGCAGGTTTGAGATTTGCGCGCTTTGGCCCACAACCAGTCGTGAATTGACAAAATTAATTGATCAGAGGTAGACCTAGACTTAAGAAAACCAAACTGATTTTGGTTAAGAATTTTGTTGTTATGTTAGTTATATGTCTGCTTGAAAAATTTTCAGAAAAACACGAACATCTACGCAAATTCATTACAGAACGTACCTAAAGTACTCGTGCCGATTTCAAAGTACTCGCGGTTATCCTTGCTCGATTTCTTCACCATAACCGAAATGGTCACCGCGGTCTGCCATGTTTTGGCATAAGTTAAATAAATGTTCTTATTTCCGTCAAATAAAATGTTCTAATACATACGATTTGACACTTACAACGGGAAGACCTAAAGTCAGCCTCGAGTTTTGCCATAGAAAATGACCTTGAGTCTAGAGCCACTTATGAGGCCGCCACGCGCTCCCCTGACAACTGCTTTAGTGGTTCAGTGGATAGTCTGCTGCACTAGGTTTTGTACCAAACGTATAACAACAGATTAGAAAGACTAGTGACAGTTCGCGTTATCGTTTAACGCCTTTAGTCATTCGAGTATTAGATGGGAGCTGCTCCAAAACAAAAAGAAGAAAAACTATGTTTTCGAAATGTAGAGCAATTTTCTTCAAATGGTGTGCAACCGATCACTGGAACTCCAGAAATAAATTTATAACATAAATAGGATTAGGCAAATGAATCTCGCGGCGCTTGATATTGCAACAAAGTGCTGCAGCAAGGTTAGAGGTCATTCATTTCTCGATAATTCCCGCTGTATCACGTGATCAAAACACCAGAGAATTGTAAATCCAATCAACAAAAGCAAAAATTCGCATAAATTCCAAGTGTAAAAAGGGATTTTCGGGGCAACCAGTGTAAATAGGGTCACTATAAAAAGTAAAGCAAACAATGAACAGCACTTTTCAAAGTTTTCGCAAAATGAAGCACATTTCGTATTTAAATCTTCTGATTCTTATCGTGAGCATCAACTCCATGGCGGCAGATGGTAAGTTGATGAGCTGAAGAATTTTTGATTAGATTAGACGACGAGCCCTTTGTATAGACGGCTCTCCTCATCCCCAGCTACCTCGAAGCCTGACCTAGATAGCTCTGAAGTGGTTAAATGGATGGATTAGGCATAAAAGATGATACTTAGGTCATGGCAATAAAATAAATTGCCAACGGAAAAAATCTAAAGTGTAAAGCATTTTTTGAAAAAAATTTTCAGGGTCCTCCAAATGAATTTTTGTAGTTCGACCCTAAATATGGCTTGGGTGAAGAAATGGTTTTACTTTCAGATTTTTCCTCTAGATCAATATCTAGGTCCAAATTTGCGATAACTCAACTAGAGATGGGCGTCATCTATTCAAGGGGAGGAATGCGGTACCTAAAATACTACTTATTTGTTCAGAAGATCCGCTGCAACCCGATATCGGGCCGATCCCCCCTTTCACTCTCCCACCATTTACTCTTCCACCATTCACCCTGCCGCCATTCACTCTTCGAACCATCCCTCCAATCTCCAAGTGTTGTGGTGGAGTGATATGTGGACCCAATGAGATTTGCAATTTATGTGGAGTCGTGTGCGAACAAATCTGTGGACAACCCGTAAAGGTTTGTGCTAATATTGGGTATGAAAGTTTGTCTCGAATTTTTGGTACTAGACTTGGTACGATAAATAGTCACCGAGATTTCTTATAAATTTTGCCCGATATTACTACAGTCCCTTTTAAATTTTGAAATTGTTCTCATTTTAATCGTTCAATTTCAGCAATGTCCGAGGATTTGCCCGATCTTGCCCATATCGCGAGGTGTTTGTCAATGCAGGCCTGGATACTGTCGTAGTGTGCATGGTCAGTGTCTCCAAAAATGCCCTAAACAGATCGGACCAATTGGCTGATTGATCAGAAAATTCAAAAAGAAAATTTTCATTTTTTCTCGAGAGAATCTTTGATTTTTCATTTGTTATCGGTTGTATATTCTCAGTATTTACCCACAGTCAATATGTAAATACATGTAATTTTTAGTCTCTGTCATTGTTGGGAAATGATTATTTCTTTGTTCTTTGTGTCTTAACATTTCCTAAGATTTTTTGGCGCGACATTGTATTTTGTCTTTTGGTGTCATTCATTCACTTCCATTCTCTTTGATTCTTGAATTAGAGTGTTTATAAGATTTTAGAAAATGCCTTCTTGATTGCTGTCATCAATAAACTATAGACGTATCAATATTCTACCTTCTACTATCAACTGCATAACAGCAACAGTCGAAGGGGGAGGAGAGAACCGGCCCGTACGGGGCGAGGACGGCGGGGGTGGAGAGCAAGGAAGACAGGGATCCCCAGTTCAATCAAAATAGGCTTATTTCTTTGAAACTTAACAATAAGCGAGTATTCTGGTGGCTTCAAAATTTGTTTCGAACCATCCTCGCGTTTCTTTTTAGTGGTTGATGTCAAAAATTGCCTTTTGGAAAACTTATAAGCTTTCATTCCAAGACGATTTTTGACAATACGGCCCATGAAAGTTCGAGAAATTCCCATATCCTTTGCAATCCTGGCCTGTGAACGAGTGGCTTTCGAGCGTAGCTGATTTCGAACCTTCTTGATACAAGCCTTGGTGAAAACAATCGCTTTACCACCACGTCCGGGACGATCAGAATTGGTTCCTAACTCTTGAAAGCGTTTGATCTCGTTGTAAACAAGTTGTTTGCGTATCATCAATGGCTTAGCGATATCCATGAGAAAAATTAGTAAGTAAATAGTTAAATAAATAAAATAAACAAAAAGAAAGACAAAAACAATATATAAATTGCAAGCAAAAATATGCAATATCAAAATACCCCTAGTCCCCGTAATCCTCGACAACTCTGTATTAAACGCAAAAAAAAAGAAAAAATAGCATGGGTAAAAAAAGACACTCTTTTTATCATGATGTTGATGTTATTTACTTATTCATAGTGTGCCCAACAAGCGACAAGTTTTTGATAGTAATCCGATAGTAACTCGGTCAGAAAATTCCCCAATGTGCTGTGATTCGATTGTGCTGTGAATCATTCACTTGTTGAACCCGGTACTATTCAGCCGTTTATGCTCGTTTGTGACCGAGTTTTTTTGTGCGTTAGAAAACAGTAGATTTTGATGTGTCTAGCTAGGCACGGGAAATCGAACAAATCATGGCTAAAAACAGTGAACGACTCAATTATGTGGAACTCCTCGGGATTGAAAATTTGATACTGGGATCATTAAAAGTTACTAGATTCTTACAATTAGCAAGATCGTTCTAATTGGGAACAATAGCATATTGAAAAAAAGTTTTTAACATTGCTCAAATTTGGGTTGCCCTTTCATATAGCTTTTTTGAAAGCTGTTTGACAAGATATCAAAAATCTTCGACTAATTGTTTAACTACAAAAACTCAACAAGTGCACTTGGAAAAGTAGCTGAAGCCGATTAGGCGATTTACTTTTTTAATGATTTGTTCAATGATTTTGAAATAATTTGTGACCGATCTTTTTTCGGTCAGAACTGAACTTTCGCTACAGTGCTTTTCAATTAAACAGAGATCGAAAAAACGAAAAACGGGTAGAGCAAAAAAAGAGATTTGGAAAAGAGGGAAAGCTGAATGAGGCAACAACAAAATTCCAGTTGTCCACTTGAATATAAAAGGGTCGGTTTTAGAGATCGAGTTTTAACTAGTTTATAGAGTTTTTGATAATAATGCCTCGATTACGGTATTTGCTCGTTTTTACCTTCTTTGCCTTCGTGGAAAGTTTTTTATTCAAAGGGCTCGAATCATCCGGAACATGTAAGAGTTATATAGTGTAAAAGTCCCAAAAGTTCGGAGACTTTTCTGATGGCTTCTTGTAAATATATTTTTTTTAATATTTTTAGGCACTCAATAGAAGTTTTTAGGCAGAAATCTCCCCTACAGGCTTTTTAGAAGAGATTTTTTGCCTAATTCGGTTCTGGTCTAATTCTGGAATCGCTTCTGGTCGCAAGTCCAACCGTGTTTGATTCCAATCGTAATCGTTTCGGAAAGTCATCCATGGCTTTTTTGATAACCAATCTCGTCCCAACTTTCTCCAAATCCTTTTTCAAAGACTGAATTGATGTGTGAGGCTTGCAACAAGCCTTAGACTGCAAGCTCGACCAAATGCTGTGATCCAAAACATTCAAATCTGATGGCCATTCCATGGCTGGTCGCAAATCTAATTGTGACTTCATCCTGAAAAAAGCTAGCGCAAAAGAATTTTAGTCATTGCGCAATGTTGCCTAACAAGCCTTCGGAAAATTCTTTGAACTTTTGGGACACCCTTATGTTAAGGAAACTTTCATCTTATTTCAGAGCAACTCAAGTGACTTGAAACTTCACCGTAAACCATTTTTAGGCTCAGCTCAAGAATCGCCGATCGAAATCTCTCACCAGAACAGCAGTTTTAAACACCTGGGAGGGCTATCTCTACACTATCACCGAAATATTGGCCCAAATGTGCAAGTAGGATAATTTGGTTAGAGAACATTTAGAAATACTGCATAGGTAGAAAATTTGAAGCAATTTATAAATGCAAAAAAATTCTGTGACAAACGAGATCGCTTGTTGGTAGGGTCGACTTGCGATAACTCCTCGATGTATTAAAAAATCGATTTTAGATTGCGGCTAATGGCCACGGGGGTTTCAATGTCTATCCAGCAAATGAGGACTTTAATTGTGAATTTCCGAGTGACTATGCATATCATTTTCCCCTCATTTAGTTTTATTCTACAAGAGAACACCTTTCCATTTGGCCCAGATGCACGCCCATTGGGGATCGCCAGACCAAAACGGAAGTGAACACGTCATCGATGGGATACAGTACCCGATGGAGGTGTGTACTCTAGAAAGGAGTAAATATAGGTTCTTTTTCGAAAGAATGATTGAGAAGTTAATGATCAGGAAGTAGAATATGACGCATTTGTTGATTCAAATGTATCAATTTGCTTTGATAATTGATTTTTTTATGTTTAATTTTACTGTTATGTTTGTTAAAGATGAATAAGCTAAAAAATTCTAGTGAATTATCTTGAAAACTTCCAGATTGGGTTGTTTAAAATTCTTTAGGAAGAAAAATTAGTAGCACCCCTTCTAATAGTAGCGCCCACCAGGGGGGGGAAGGGAAAAAATAGTAGCGCCGACGCTACTATTACAGGTATTACGGTATTTATTTAGCTACGCCTTATGTAGATTCATTTTTCCAGCTCCACTTTGTTCATTACAACAAGAAAAAATATTCGACTTTTTCTGGTTCAATCGGTCAACCCGGTGGAATCGCGGTGATCGCCGTTCTTGTGCAGGTCGGGAGAAGAAAAACTTTCTAGAAACACTAAAAAACTCTTGTAGATCGGAGAAAACAATGTGGAATTCGAGAAAATCTCAAAGTTATTAGTGGTTCATCGAAGAAAACGGGACACTAATAGTGAGAAAGATGGAAAAGCTAATGGTAGTGGAGAGACTTTTCAACTACCGACAATAATAACAAACATGATAAATGGAATAAATGAAAAACTCGAAAAGCTTTTCGATTTTCGCAAATTATTGCCAGGTTAGTTCCTTTTCGAATATAAAAAAAACAACTATGATTCGATTTCTTGGTTTAAAAGATAACAAAGTGCAGCAGAAAGACTAAAAGAAATTCTGTGAATAGTTGTCATTTCGTTCTCATATTTTGATCTAACAAATACATTAGATTAGACTTCACTAGAAACTCATCGTTTTCAGATTCTCTCGATTATTTTGCGTACGAGGGCAGCTTGACAACGGCCAACTATGAGAAGTGTGTGCAATGGATTGTGTTGCGAAATTCGATCACTATCAGTAAGGAACAGGTGGGGGTTTTGCATAACTCCATACATATCGGGTTCGAAGGTAAGTTCTGTTCGTTTTCTCTTCTCTCTACCATTAGCTTTTCCATCTTCTCCACTATCAGTGTCCCGTTTTCTTCGATGAGCCACTAATAGCGTTGAGATTTTTGGGAGTGGTTCTTAAACTCAACTAATCTACACGTATTATGGCTCATTCGAAAGCTGAGTTCAAGGCGGAAAAGGGGGAGAAATCGTTCTTGAATTCATACAGTTTTGAAGTTTTTACAGGCGTTTTAGTGAGCTCAGTCAGATCCAAAAAAGTGCCGAAATTGCGTTTCGATAGTTTTTTGTATATCTGGCGATTGAGAAGTCCAAAGCAAAAACGGATTCCCCGTGTCAAACTCTACCAGGGTATCATTCTATAGGCTTAAACTCCACCTTAAGTTGCTGCCTCTCCCTAATTTTATGCTGAACACGATGGCACGTCAGATTTTTGACAGTTTTCCACCAAAAAAAGTTATTGCCCAAAAAAACATTTTCAGGACGGGGTTATTTCTTTGACGGTTCTATACTTTTGGAACATCCAAATCTTCAAGAAATCGAGTCTGTCTCTTATTTGACAATGGTACAACTGACATGCGTTGTTCTATCAACCTTATCACAATTTCAAAAAGTTATCTGTCTATGTGTGTGTCTAGTTATCTGTGACTATGATTTCTCAGTTTCCTTGAAGATTTTTGATCAGGATAGGGTCTAAACAGGGGTAATTGGCTCTATGGAACTATGTTTTTGGGCTAAAAAGCCCAATTTTATGAGGAGTGGGAAGTGCCCATGGACTGACCGAGAATGCAAAAGAAGGGGACGGAGATTAAATTATTGTATTTCATTTGATGAATATTTGGGTCTTCAGATTGACACTCTCCATGGTGTGTCGGCCGCGAACTTTCGACGTCTCCAGCCGTTGCTTGGTGAAACGAAAGTAGAGAGAAATTTCCGGTGAAAATCGATAAAAATTCAATTCAAAAGTCTACGTACATACATATCTGATAAAAAATTATTGTTTTCTTAGTCGCATCGAATATAAAATCGGTTTTTTCTATAGTACAGGGTGTCTAAAAATTATCCGGACACGTTTCAAAGTGCTTTTTTTCGTGTTTTTGATTCTCTTTGCCTCATTAAGTGTAATTAATCTTGTTTTTTAGGTGTTGCTTTCAAATGAAATTGAAAAAGAATTTTCGGGAAGCAATTATTCGTCTTCATAATCAGGGAAAACGCGTGATGGAGATTTCGCGTCACTTGCAGGAGCCTAAACAGACGATTTCTGATGAGATCAAGCGCCACAACTTAACTGGATCCAATGAAGATCGCCTTGGAAGAGGCCGAAAATGCTCAGTGAATACCGGCGCAAATCGAAAAAAGGTTTTGGGCAGGATTAAACGCTTTGCGGGATCAACAAGAAACTCAACAAGAAAAATTGGTGGCGCGGTTGGAATTTCGAAGGATTTCGTTCACAGGATCTTGAAAAAGGTTGGAATGTCGGCCTCAAAGGAAAACCCGGTCAGCTATTGACATCTCTAATGAAACAAAGCGGTTCGCAAGGTGCAAACGACTTCTGGCCATTTCCCACCTGCAGCCCTGTCCAATCGTTATGCTCACGATTGATAGCTCGTTGCATCTGCAAACAGCCTCCCAGGGCAATAATAAATTTTTAATGACTTAATAAATAAATTTTGTGATACTGCTATCCATTTTAGAAAGTCTTAAACGAGATGTTGAAAAACGCAAAAGACAATTTTTCTTTGTTAACAAGGAAAACGTTGTTCTTGTTATCCAATTTTCGTAATTTTTTCTCTTTTGCAACAATGAAAACACTCGACAATGCATAAAAAGTGCTTGATTTTCCAATTAATCAATGTTTTCGTGATTGGAATTCCTAGATGATTATCCCTATCAGCAATTCAGCGTTTTTTTTCTCGACAACTTGCCAGGAAAAAGCCCTCAAAGAAAATACAAATCTGGAATACAAAACTGGTTTTTGACACGTTTTACGCTTTTATACTTGATTTTTAACATAGTTTTCATTTTCATTTCATAACAATATCAACATTTTTCAGAGAAATGAAGATTTTCTTTCTGCTCATCGCACTTGTTCCCATGCTTACCATGGTTGAGTGGGTTTTCTCTAAGTGCTATCGGAATAGGTTATCGGACATTTGATACCCGTCCCGCCCCCTTTGCCATTGGCGATCTAACTTTGGGCTCAAATATCTTGGTGTTGGATTGTTCAATTCAAACATTCTTGGTATTACTAAATGCGTCAAGTCTTTCTCTGTCGATTGGTACAAAAACTAATTAAATTGGAGAGCCCAACATCAAGAAATTTGAGCTCAAAGTTGGATTCTCAATGGCAAAGTGGTAGGGCACGTATAAAATGTCCTACAATCACCGGAATGTGGTTGAAAATTTGGTCATAAAATTTTTAGAGCTGGTTGGCATTCTCTCGGTGCATACGAGGCAAAAAGCCCTGGAAGCTATGTACATCGATATGAGCCGAATAGAAAAAAGAGAAATCCCCAATTGCGACGTGAAAACGTAAATGGGACAGTGGTGCCGCTAAATGCGAAAAAGAAGGAACTGTGAGCGACTTTCAGGAATTTCAAAAACAACATGATTAACCTGACTGAGGTCAGGCTTCTGTCCTGACTTCCCACAGAATAGAAGCCAAAAGCTAAGCTTGCACCTTGGTATGGCCTAACCTTGCCTGGCTTGCAGGCTTTTCTAAATTTAGAGGCAAGTCAGGTTCTGGACTGACTTCTGGCTTTGTTGCACTCGTTGCGCTAAGCCTTGACCTATCCCCAAATGAAAAAGACTATTTTTGCTTATTTTGAAACTTAAATTCAGGATATCTGCTCAAGGGCATCGCACTGCGCTCAAACAACCGGCTACATGATATGTTAAGCGATAAATGTTACACATTATTTTGTTTTACATAACAAACCATTACACTTTCAAATATGTTCAATAATTTTGTACTTTTAAACTATCAAACACCGACAAATTTAATCTTAAAACCGAGAGTCTTCCTATCTGAGTGTTTAGCATAATTTTCAGGTCACAAGCTTCCTAATAAAATCAATACTGTATATTTTTGGGAAAAAATAGCTTTGACTTTATTTGGATTAGATTTACTTATTCATTTGTTTTTTATTAGTAGGACGAGCAGTGAGGCAGAGAACGGATTTCATCAGTTTCTGATTTGCCTTGCTATTAGTTGGCTTTAATCAAAAATAGAGTTGTAAAACTGTAAAGCAGATTGTAACCAGTAATTTATTTATTTGAGTTAGTACGAGCACAGCCATTCTTTGTCAGACAGTCACAGTCTATTCATATAAATCTTTGAAGGAACGATTACGATCCATTTCTATGTGAACTCAATGAGGAGACTTTTTTGTGATAATCTCTATTTGAGAAGATCTTCTTGTAAATCTGATTCGCTTGATTTAGAGAGAATTTAAGAATTGGAGGGTTGCTTGGCTAAAGACCTTGAGTAAACCTTTATATTAAACTAGATCACTTGCCTGCATGTTCCAAAAGATCCATTATACTGATAAACTATGAAAAAGGAAAAGGCCAATTAAATTAGAACATTGAAAAGTGTTCGCCATAGCTCAAAAATTATCCACCAAACGTTTTTTCGGGAAACTTGAGAGTTCGATTTTTTTTCAGCTTTGAATATTTACTTATGAACTACTCTCAAGTGTCCTTCCGTGGCTGGTTCAATCAAACAACAAGTGTCCTTGTTGTTTGATTGAACCCGGTGATCTTTGTCGACGTTTATAAAAGGCCTTTTCGTAAATTTAAACTTTCTTAAAAAGGAATTGACGGACTTTACATAGAAAATTTGTGCTTTCCAGTTTTAACAATTCTTTATTCAATCCCAAAACGACATGAAAACGATGAAATTGATTAAATTGATAGCTTGAAAGAAAATGAATAGTCCAAAATGTCGAGAAAGGAGGAATTGACGGATTTTTGCTTGAAAAAGCTTTCTGAATCAGTTTTTAAACTCAGGAGCAAGCTATGATCAAACCTTGGATCTTTTTCTTTTTGCACTTCTTTTGGTTTAGATCTCTCGGGGAAAGCTACAAGTATCACACAGGAGACTGAGATCAAAAAGACGCAAATTAGCACAAATATACCTAAAAGTAATCGATTTAACTCAAGAAATCGAGAAACTCATCTAATGCTTTCTGTTTCGTCAGTCTAATTCACATAGTATATGCTGTGTATAATCTCACCCAGTAACGGAAAGCTTTTCGTCTTTGGTAGTTGATCAGAAACCATTTGTATAAATGTGGTCATTGACATCATACTTGTCAAAGCGATGCTCAACTAAAGATTATACAAGATTCTACTTCTTTTCTAAATGTTTATCACTTTGGATAGTTGCTCTTCTTTGACATTCGGTGTCCAGAAGCATCCAATAATTGACAGAAAAGTTAAGAGAAAACATGGCAGAGTGATGACGTAAAAGTAGAAACTCGGTTCTCGTTGCAGTTTGAGGATGAAGACAAGCTGTAGAAAGAGCTTTGCACGATTCTTCCCATTTTCTTACCATGCTGAATTCATTATTATCACTCGAACTCTTCAGTTGACTATCCTTGGTCATGTTCAAACTTAGCACATTCCACTCGCCATTTCCCTAAGTTTTTTCTATTATAGAAAAAATTCAGGCTTGGGCAAAATTATCTGGATAACTTTTTGGAAAAGTTGTTGCACGCAATTTATTTCAAAGTGTCAAGTGTTATATAGAGAATTGTAGCCCTTAATCCTGGCTACATTTATCTATTAAAAATTTCCCAATCGGATTTATGCAACTCATTTAACAAGTCCCTGAATGGACACTAGTTGATCCCTATCCGGCGCGCCGCCATTTTTGACGATTTTCTACATAAAAATTGTTCGAAAAAGTTTTTGTCAACATTTATTTTAAGCAAAAATAATATTAACACCATTAATAATATTAAAGATAACTTTAAACTGTTTTGGCTAATCTGCTATAACCAAAATCGAGCTGGTGACTAGCTTCTTTGAAGTCGCAGGAAAAAAAGGTGAAATTTGGTCATTTTTCGATATTTAGTTCACATGAGTATCTCGTTATATTAGCTGTTATATTGTTGGAAATCATTTTTAAACAAAATTCGCACAAAGTTTACTGAATAAAATCTTTTTTAGATAAAAATTTTTATGTAGAAAATCATCAAAAATGGAAGCGCGCCGGCTGGAGAGACTAGTGTTCATTCTAGGACTTGTTTTGATTCTAGGACTTCGAGGGGTCAGGGGGGTGTCATTCTGGAGGGTATCATTCTAATACAGCATTTATGGTAAGTGTGTGACAACTACTTCTCCGAAAAGTTGTCCGGATGATTTTTCCCAACCCTGTAGCAACCCAACCTGAGGTGTGAAACCGATATATTTCGTGAAGAGCTTTCCTTGTAAATCGAACGTTTTTGGCTCAAAAGCGATGGTCACAAATGGTATTTCACATGTTTGCTTATCGAAGGGAAATTTTTGAACCTGAAAATCGCTTTAAATCAAGCTCTATCATTTTACGTACATCAATGAAACATGCTGAATCGATTTGTAGGAACATATCCGAGTGAATTGAGCCATTCGAGTGAACTTTGCACTGTTTAAGGCGATCCGGATAGATCTCGTTGACCGTAAGACTAAACAGAACAAGAGAATGAGCGCTAATAATGGTTTAAATTTAAATCACTCGAACTAGAAGAAACCCATTAACTACTTATTAACTGGATAAACCTATTAACTTCGGAATAAACCTACTAACTACAGTTGAATTCATTCACCTATTCGAGTTAAAGAGATCGGTTGTCCACACTTGATCACAGAGTACCCAAATGACATCTAAACCTCCAATGTCGGCGGGATCCCATCTTAAGCGGACATCTTGCCACTCGATTTCCTGTTCAACATAGACAGAAAGATATTGTTGAGCGACATCCTGTCAAAGTTTTGTTGTTTTGCTAATTTGTGAATCCAGAACCAAGCTAAGGACATAGAGAAGCTGAATTGTGATGATCACTTGGAGAGATGATCCATCTGTAATATTCGGCTGTCCAGAAAAGTCTTTTCGCTCCACCCAAATTTTTCAAACACAAAATTCTAGCAGTTCAAGCAGCAACGACTTTTCTATTTTAAACTTTTGCCTTATTAAACTTTCTATCATGCTAACCAAAACTCCTTCAAACCAAAAAAAATCTCTACCTGTTCCATTTCCAATTGTAAAGCCATCTAGTGGTGACACTTCTTTATGGTATTTTCTGCTAACAAAAACCTCATCGAAAATCTCATTTGCATAGTTCACGGAAGTTGACTGATTAGCTGAATCTAATTGTCCATAAGTTGTCCATAAGTTCTTGCGGTTCTTCAATTTGTGATTTCTTAAAAATCAGCGAAGAGCTTCATCTGAAATCTCTACTCAATAATTTATAAGTTTATGCTAACTAGTAGACAAAATTTGATGACGATTGCTTGGTTCAATCGAGAGAATGAGATATCACTGTTTAGCCATTTATTTGATCAAGTCAGCATCTTTATGACCTTATTTTGAGGGCTAATGTGAGAGAAAATTTCCATACTTCTAGTCAAAAAAGATAAATCAAAAGAGCTAATTTAAGTTCAAATGTATCCGGATTTTTTGGGTCGACCAATCCTCTTAAAAATGCTCTGAATCATGTTTTTCATTAGTGTTTCTCTAGAGCTGAGCGAGTCCACAACGAGTGAAACACACACATCAACGTTAGAGGCTCATTCTCTCGATTGAATGTTATCAAATTTTGGCTACTAGCTAGCATCTACTTATAAATTATTCAATAGAAATTTCAGATGAAACTGTTAGCTGGTTTTTAAGAAATCACAAATTTAAGAATTGCAAGAACTTATGGAGAACCCTAATATCACGATGATTAACGATTTCGCTAAAAATTACCAGAATTTCCCAATATATTCATGTTTTTATGAAGCGAATCGTAATTTTCGAAAAAGCAGAAGTAAATCGTGGAACGAACTCTAGAAAGAACAAAATCAGCAAACGCAAAAAAGCAAACGCAAAAAATTTCTCGTAATTTTTTGTGAAACTTGAGACGACGAATTGTTGTTCACAGTCTATTTGTTTATGGGGGAAAGTGTGAAGTGTGTCGGTGTTTGGACAATATGATCTTTTGAGAAGTGATAAAAATATGATTAGATTGGACAATATGATTAGATTTTTTTAGAAATGATAAAAATTCAAATTCAAAATAAAATTTAAATCTTTAAAGTTAGATTATATTTAAATTCAAGTTTAAATTTAAATCTACAAGTTCCATTAATCAGAAGGTCATAGGTTTGATTCTCAGTGAGTTAAGAATCTGCTTTGGTGTCCACCTGTGGATTATTGTGCACTAATCCAGTTGTGCATTTAAAAATTTATCAGTTAGATTATATTTCCCCGGTTCTATCAGATGTTCTATACGCATTTAATCCCAAAAAGATAAGAAAACAATAAAATTCTTTTAATTTAAGTTGTTTAATTAAATCTGTTTAATTGAAAAGCACTGTAGCGAAAATTCAGTTCTGACCGAAACAAGATCGGTCACAAATTATTTCAAAATCATTGAACAAATCATTGAAAAAGTAAATCGACTAATCGGCTTCAGCTACTTTTCCAAGTGCACTTGTTGAGTTTTTGTAGTTAAACAATTAGTCGAAGATTTTTGATATCTTGCCAAACAGCTTTCAAAAAAGCTATATGGAAGGGCAACCCAAATTTGAGCAATGTTAAAAACTTTTGTCAACATGCCATTGTACCCAATTAGAACGATCTTGCTAATTGTAAGAATCTAGTAACTTTTAATAATCCCAGTATCAAATTTTCAAGCCTCAGGAGTTCCACATAATTGAGTCGTTCACTGTTTTTAGCCATGATTTGTTCGATTTCCCGTGCCTAGCTAGACACATCAAAATCCACTGTTTTGATCAAAAAACCCGGTCACAAACAAGCATAAACGACTGAATAGTACCGGGTTCAACAAGTGAATGATTCACAGCACAATCGAATCACAGCACATTGGGGAATTTTCTGACCGAGTTACTATCGGATCGCCAAAACCTGTCGCTTGTTGGGCACACTATGAATAAGTAACTAATATCAATGTCATCTTGATACAAAGAGTGTTTTACCCTTGCTATTTTCTCTTTTTTTGCGTTAAATACAGAGTTGTCCAGGATTACGGGAACTAGGGGTATTTTGATATTGCATATTTTTGCTTACAATTTATATATTGTTTTTGTCTTTCTTTTTGTTTATTTTATTTATTTAACTATTTACTTACTAATTTTTCTCAAAAAATGTCTCTTTTTTAGAATGGCCAAGAAATCAGTGCACCGAGATGCGATCATCGACCTACACAAGCGGGGCTTAGGCTTAGGAATAGATATCACTAAGCGATTGATGATACGCAAACAATGAGATCAAACGCTTTCAAGAGTTAGGAACCAATTCTGATCGTCCCGGACGTCCCGGACGTGGTGGTAAAGCGATCGTTTTCACCAAGGCTAGTATCAAGAAGGTTCGAGATCAGCTACGCTTGAAAGCCACTCGTTCACAGGCCAGAATAGCAAAGGATATGAGAATTTCTCGAACTTTTATGGGCCGTATTGTCAAAAATCGTCTTGGAATGAAAGCTTATAAGCCAGTTGATTTTAACCAGTTGCCACCATCAAGCCCGGACCTCAACCCCCCTCGATTACTCTGTATGGAGTGTATTGGAAGCAAAAGCATGCTCGAAGCCCTATCCAACAGTCGATTCTTTGAAGAAAGCTCTTCAGAAAGCTTGGGACGAGCTGGACATTCCCTACCTTTTCGCCACCGATTTTGGGAACGCCGGACGCATCTACTTTCTCGCCACAGTGGACACGTTCCCATATGTCCTCAGGCCTGTGTTGCCGCGCCAAGAGAGATCTTTTTGAAAAAAAGTAAAGTAATTTTTATGTTAAATTATTGTACTAAAATAAATTTTTGCTATTTTGGTGTCATTTTAATGTAAGGTGGTCTTTAAAACATCAAGTTCTTTAGTCCCCGTAATCCTGAACAACCCCGCAATAAGGGATATGAGGCAAAATTTTTCGGAATATTTTTTTCAGAAACAAATGAGTGCATGACGGTCCTCCGCCTACAAACCATCGTGACGATCTATCCAAATGACTTTTTTCTTTCCGGTGGGTTGGATACGCACAAATAATTTGCTTTCTAAATGATCAAATGAGACTTGAAGGCTCAGGGACAGAAGCTTGGTTTTGACTATATTTCCAAAAAGTGGCACCTTTTCCGTTTTTTGCGCATAACTTTTCGAAACTTTTCGAAGCATAACTTCAAAATTACTGCATCCCATTTGCTACATTACAAACGTTTGCTACATCCCGTTTGCCCTGAAGTCTTAGCTACGATCTGACTCCCATCACACACCCATCGTCCAGGAGCCCGGTTTTTAGATCACCGGTGGGGATGGGGTTCCTTCGAGGTATAGCGTTCTATTACAGTAAAGAAATTACGGTAAGTAAAGAAATTTACGGTAAGTAAAGAAATTTTTTTTTGATTTTATTTTGATTAAACTGGGGATCACTGTTATGCGGTTGATAGTAGAAGGTAGAATATTGATACGATTATAGTTTATTGATGACAGCAATCAAGAACACATTTTCGAAAATACTATAAACACTCTAATTCAAGAATCAAAGAGAATGGAAGTGAATGAATGACACCAAAAGACAAAATAAAATGTCGCGCAAAAAATTTTAGGAAATGTTAAGACACAAAGAACAAAGAAATAATCATTTCCCAACAATAACACAGACTAAAAATTACATGTATTTACATATTGACTGTGGGTAAATACTGAGAATATACAACCGATAAAAAATCAAATCTTAAAACGAAAGATTCTCTCGAGAAAAAAACGAAAATTTTCTTTTTGAATTTTCTGATCAATCAGCCAATTGGTCCGATCGGTTTAGGGCATTTTTGGAGACAATAACCATGCACACTACGACAGTATCCAGGCCTGCATTGACAAACACCTCGTGATATGGGCAAGATCGGGCAAGTCTTCGGACATTGCTGAAATTGAATGATTAAAATGAGAACAATTTCAAAGTTTAAAAGGACTGTAGAAAAAAGCCAACAAATTGTTTGGTTGTTTACAAGCCCCCCCCCCCCCCCGCCCCAAATGCCGCTCTGATTTTTCATGGATTTGGATTTCCTAGATTTTAAACGTTTTTAAGCGTAACGTATCTATACTATCAATATCGGGCAAAATTTACGGGAAATCTCGGTGACTATTTATCGTACCAAATATAGTACTAAAAATTCGATACAAACTTTCATACTTACCAACCCAATATTAGCACAAACCTTTAACGGTTGTCCACAGATTTGTTCGCACACGACTCCACATAAATTGCACACCTCATTGGGTCCACATATCACTCCACCACAACACCTGGAGATTGGAGTGATGGTTGGAAGAGGGAATGGCGGCAGGGTGAATGGTGGAAGAGTAAATGGTGGGAAAGTGAACGGCGGGATAATGGGTTGTAGCGGCTCTTCTGAACAAATACATAGTATTTTAGATACCTTCACCTCCATCTCTAGTTATCGGAAATTTGGACCTAGATATTGACCTAGAGGAAAAACATGTCTGAAAGTAAAACCATTTCTCCACCCAAGGCATATTTAGGGTTGAACCCTAAAAACTCATGTGGGGGATCCTCAAAAATTTTTCCAAAAAATGTTTTACATTATAAATTTTTTCCGTTGTCAATTTATTTTATTGCCATGACCTTATCATCTCTTATGTCTAATCCCTCCATTTAACCACTTTAGAGCTTTAGGTCAGTCTTTGAGGCAGCTGGGGATGAGGAGAGCCATCTGTACAAGGGGCTCGTCGTCCAATCTAATCAAAAATTCTCCAGCTCATCAACTTACCATCTGCTGCCACGAAATTGATGCTCACGATCAGAATCAGAAGAGTGAAATACGAAATGTGCTTCATTTTACGAAAACTTTGAAAAGTGCTGTTCGTTGTTTGCTTTACCTTTTATAGTGACCCTATTTACACTGGTTGCCCCGAAAATCCCTTTTTACACTTGGAATTTATGCGAATTTTTGCTTTTGTTGATGGATTGACGATTTCTCTGGTGTTTTGATCACGTGATACAGCGGGAATTATGGAAAATGAATGACCTCTAACCTTGTTGCAATATCAAGCACCGCTAAATTCATTTGCCTAATCCTATTTATGTTATAAGTTTATTTCTAGAGGTCTAGTGATCGGTTGCACACCGTTTGAAGAAAATTGCTCCGCATTTCGAAATCATAGTTTTTACTCTCTTTATTTCGGACCAGCTCCTGTCTAATACTCGATAACGCAAACTGTCACTATTGTTTGTATAGGCTGCTCATAATTACTCATAAGTACTCTGCAGGGTGTAGCTCAGTCAAAAGATAACTGGTACCCACAAAATTTTTGAAGGCAAATGTTGAGTGGGTCTCCTATAACGGTGCCCACCAACTAACCGATTGGAAATTTTTCAAACAATCTCTCAAAGTTGAGAGTCGCAACTAGCCTGGCGCGCGGCCTAGTTTTGGACTTTTTGAAGTGACATTGAAAGCCGATTGAGAAATTTTTGCACCAAATTTATCAGAAAGATGTCTTTCAACCTCCAGTCATCATTTACGGGAAAAATCACACACAAAATTAACAAAACCCAGCTTGTTTGTGATTTTCGTCATGTAAATCCGATTTTGGTAACCTAGAGTTTTAAAATAATAAGTGAAAATTGTTGGTTTGGTGAATTGAAAACTGCCGGACTTTGAACTAAAATTTATTCAACATAAAACCATAAATTCATTCCAAATAATTTCCATTATTATTGACGACTTCTGCCCATTTTACAGGCAATTTGCGGATTCCTCTTTCGTGGTAGGATTTTGGTTTTGAATCGAAAAACTTTCAAAGCCAATTTTTGACTGCTTCTTCCGAATCGAAGTTTTCTCCCGCAAGCTCATTACTCATCGTCCGGAATAAATAGTAATCAAAAGGAGCGAGGTCCGGACTGTATGGGGAATGCGCCAAAAGTTCTCAAACAAGGCTATTTATTTTAGAGCGAGTCAATTTTTCAACATGTGGGCGCGCGTTGTCGTGGATGAGAACGATCTTTGACCTGGAGAGCCTATTCTTCTTCAGGGATTCATTCACCTTCCCCAACTGTTCACTGTATTTGATTGCATTAACGGTCGTATTGCTATCCAGCAACTCCCAGTACACCACTCCCTCCATATCCCAGAAAACGCAGAGCATAAAGTTCTTCTGGTGCAAATCGGGCTTAGGGTCACTTTCGAGTTTCCCACCCATTGCCACTTCCTCTGAAAGTTCACCGATAAAACCCATTTCTCATCTCCTGTCACAATTCGAGGAAGAAAGGATTTCCTTTCGTATCGTGATGAGAGATGAAAGGCACTGATGGAGACGCGCTGCCACTTCTGGGGGTCAGTGAGGTCATGGGGCACCTAAGCCCCAAGTTTCGATTTAAATCCAAGGGTATGAAGGTACCTTAGCACTGTAGCATGATCAACCCCTAACTCTTCTCCCAATTCACGCGATGATACCCGATGGTTGTTGGTAATGAGTTCGAGTAATTTGGAATCATCCAGTTGGGGTTCCGCTCCACGGCCCTCTACATCTTTCAGAGTTTTGTCCCCAGATCGAAACTTGGCAAACCATACTCGACACGTTCTTTCGGAAGATGAGTCCTCCCCATATTTCGTTTTAATATTAGCAGCTGCCAAGCCTGCACTGTGCTTTTGTAGGAACTCATGAAGCATGACATGACGAATATGTCCCGGTGGCAGATTGTTGAGTGCAATAGAAGAAGTGAAGAAAAATATCAAAAAATAAAAAGCTGGAAGCATAATTTTTTCGCACTAATTTGAGGAAATGTTGAAGTAACCAAACCCCCTTCAGCTGGTTCAATGCTGTTGTTTTTTATCTGCGTGTCCCGCGAAATAGCCGGCAGTTCACCAATCCAATAGAATTACGCATAGATTTTATGATTTTGTTTTTTTGATTTTTGTTGTTTTTCAGCTTAGGTTATCGTATTGTCTTAGAAAGCCAAAAAGATGCATTAAGCGCAACACTATAAATGTCGCAACCTGGACTGCAGCGCTAGCCCGCAGAAAGTCCTTGGGCTCGCCAGAAGCCAGGCCTTGACCTTGATTTCTGTTAAGCTTTGGTTTACTATTAGAGCTCGATTGGAAAA
>CAUEEP010000384.1:0-22566 GCA_958450365.1 Mesorhabditis belari | reverse complement strand
TTAAATGGCAATAAGCTTTCATGGTGCATTGCAAGATCGTTTTGCAAGCCAGGATCAATCGAATAATTGATGTCACTCTTCACAGAAGATAAGATTCCATCAACAAATCGAAGCAAATTATTCATGGGGATTAGTTGAAAGCCACTAATGCCAAATTTCAATGTACTATAAGTGTTTCGTGATTTTCATATTTTGGCAGTGGTAAGAAAATTCTCATTCTTCAGTGTCTTCGTTTGTCTGTTGTGTCTTCTTCTTCAACCAATCTACAATCGAGTTCGAGTCTCTCCTCCCCGTGTACTCTAATGGTTTCCCATTTCGGAAGAGTTTCAGTGTTGGGTAGCCTCGATCAACGTATTCCAAGCCGATCTCCTGCAAATTGTTCGAATGTTTGAATATCCGGTTGATTTGTTGACTCATTCAATTCAAAGGGCATTAGCTAAGCGCCCTAGATTAAAATCTGGCTGACTAACGATTGAAAAATTGAAAATGGGCTTAGAAATCTTTAGGTAGCTGTCCTTATAAAGAACTTGTTTTTTTGAGTTGGTTTAGCTTTTGGACTGTTTGGGTTGGTTTAGCTTGGTGGAAAAGGAGGAGTGACTGTCGATGAGGAGGAGGAAGGGGAGGAGGAGGAAGGGGAGGAGGAAGGGGAGGAGGAGGAGGGGAGGAGGAGGGAGGGAGGAAGGGGAGGAGGAGGAAGGGGAGGAGGAGGAAGGGGAGGAGGAGGAAGGGGAGGAGGAGGAAGGGGAGGAGGAGGGGAAGGGAGGAGGGGGAGGGAGGGAAGGGAGGAAAGAGGAGGGAGGGGAGGAGGGAAGGGGAGGAGGAGGGAGGGAGAGGAGGAGGGAGGAGGGAGGGAGGAGGAGGAGGAAGGGGAAGGGGAGGAGGAGGAGGAAGGGGAGGAGGAGGAGGAGGAAGGGGAGGAGAGGAGGAGGAGGAAGGGGAGGAGGAGGAGGAAGGGGAGGAGGAGGAGGAAGGGGAGGACATCTGAGAACAACTTAATTTATAAACCAACATCAACTTGTTACATAAGCTATATATTATAAATGTGAAAAGTTAGGCAGTTGTGGATTTCTCCCTGCAAATACCGAAATTTGCTTCAATTTGCATATGAAAAACGCGGAGAAAATCTCCACTCTGTACGCTGTGGAGAACTTCTGGACATTTTCTCCGAATAACTTTTTCACATGCTCACTTATTTCACAACTCAAACTAAAATCATCTACCCAGTTTTCAAATACTAATTCACGTGCATAAATGTAAATGTGAGGGATTTGCTTCTGTGGAAATTCGCGGAGAAAATATCCGCAAGGACCCAAAAACAAACAAACAAACTGACAAACCAAGGCTAAAGTCCAAGCAAAAAATGAGCAAGATTTGAAATTTGAGAGCTAGAACAAAATAGGGTAAAAATAAAGAAAGTGGATCAAGAATTATCGAAAACAGTTCGATTTGTGTCACCATGAAAAGACCGAACACATAATGGTAATGAAATGAAATGATGCCCCGGGGAGGGGAGGGGGAAGGACACAAAATTTCGCGTATTTGACACGTTCGCGACGAGCCGTTGTGCTTATTGTTAGAGATATCTCTGTTCGAATAAATCTTGAGCTATACTGAAATCAAAAGCAGACACAAATTTTATGACCCATAAAATTTTCCTTCATACTTTTTTGTTAGCTTATTGGTTGTGTTTCGCTGGCGAAGACTCCATGAATGACGCTTAGCGTGAACCCCAAATCACTCGCGGCTTCTTCTTCGATCGGCACTCTTTCAACGGATTCGTCAAAGCCGATCGGACGCAAAATTCGTTTTTGTTCTTCGTCGATTATCGGCTCAAAGTGGAACTCATTGTCGAAAGGGATTGGCTGAAAATAAAGCGTTTTAGGGGAGATGCACTTCAAAAGACTACACCTTATTGATTTGATAGAGAACCTCGGCGGCCATCGGTCTTAAACGCCGATTGAAGTTGGTGCAACTGAAATTTATCTGTTCAACAATTGGTACAATTGTAACAATGAATTGGTAAGACAAAAAGCTCGGAACCTTTCGATGATCTTCTGAAAGTGGGATGGACATTTCGGTAGCGACAACATATCAGGTTTCTCATTTAAGACATCAGTCACAAAATGGTCTCGATCGAAGTGCTCTTTACCATAGTCGGCGAAGACAATTCTGTAAACAAAAGAGTCTGAATAAAACTTTCACATTTCGCCTTAGAGTTTAGTGTAATGTAGTGTAGTGTAATGTAGTGTAGTGTAGTGTAGTGTAGTGTAGACGATTTTTTTCACAGGATCACTATTCCCCCAATTAAACCTTTGGTACCAAAAAATCATACAAAAATGCTTTAACAAGGTATCGTTTGACACCCAACATTGTAACACGAATTAGCGCTAAGATATGAGCGTTAAAAATTAGACTACGTAACTTTACACGGCTCTCTAATACATCATTTATGGTATGAAACCGAACCTCCTTTCTATCATTTCCCATAAGACGAGACCCAAACTGAAGATATCGTTTCGATGCGAGTTCTTCAATGAAAAAAAGCATATTATTTTTTTAAAAAGAAGTAAAAAAGCACTTGTAGCTCATCGGTGTTATTCTCCTGATCACCAAAGTTTCTTTGCGGGGGACTAATGTACCGAGGTGTTCCCACAAAAGTCCCAGAGCAGCTTTGCTCTATGCATTTCGATAAGCCGAAGTCGCCCATTTTCAAGTGGAATCTGCTCGTCACGAAAATACTACTAAAAAGTTGATTTTCAGAAACGTTTTCACCCTACTTTGCCGGATTGATGTCTCGATGGATAAGGTTGAATTCGCGATACATGTACCTAACTGCCTCAAAGAGCTGCTCACTCCACGTGACCACAGTTCGCATCGTGTAGACGATTCGTGAGTCGTGCAGCACTGAAGTAAGAAAAGCTTTCGAAAATCCGAGATCTTTGCGCAGTTTGCGTGGTTTTTAAATGAAAATCCTCGGCTTATGGCTAATAACCTTCTACAGTCGAACCTCGTTCGTGACCTAAGAAAGAGATCCTGTAAAATACGGTCACTAAAAATGTCAAGTTAGATAGATTTACAGTGGTCCACAAAAGTAATGCCCCATTGCCATTCAAAAGTATTTTTTGCAAAATTTCTCCTGAAACATATGTTTAAAATATATTTTTTTCTTTTAAAATACTTTAAAAATTCTAGTTGTTAAATAACTGGATTTTTTTTTTTGATTGAGATCCTTCCAAACAAAAGATCGATGTGGAAGAGTGCACTTACCCTAAAATTAGCTTCACAAAAGTAATGCCCCATTGATCGTTTTCATGATTATTCTTTTTGTTTTCGCTTCTATGAACATTAAGTGTATTCTATTGTATTATTTAGGTCGCTGACATGAAAAATCTTGACACTCCGAAGAAGCTCCAAATCGCTAAGGCCCGGGAAAATGGGATGCGGGAGAAGGATGTGGCCAACCTCTTCAATTGCTCGATATGGACAGTGCGCCGCATTTCGCCTGACTGTTTTTCTTTAGGAGCGATGTCACGAACTTCAATAGGTTCATTAGTTCACGTCAACTCAACGCTGTGAATGCTGTGGCTTACAAGAACATTATGGAGACCCAAATGCTGCCTTTTGCCACACAGACGATGCCTCCTGGATGGATGCTCTACCAGGACAACGACCCGAAACACAAGTCAAGGCTCATGATGGGAACGGTGGTGACTCTTCAAAATGGTACACGAGCACGACTTCCGGGCTGGTTCGCGGCAAGTCGAGTCAAATTGATCAATCCGCCTCCCTAGTCACCGGATATCAATGTTATCGAGCATCTCTGGTCATTTGTGGAGTCGCGACTCAAGGGAAAGAAATTCGATTCGAAAGCTGCCTTATGGGTTCACATTCAACGTCTCTGGGCCACCATCCCTCAAAGTCTTTTGAAGAATCTCGTGGATTCCATGCCGAATCGACTCAATGAAGTAATAAAAGCAAAAGGAGGACCAACCAAGTATTGATTTAAAAAAATGTTAATTCTTTGCAAATGGGGCATTACTTTTGTGGAGCTAATTTTTAAGTAACTTATTGGTTTTTTTTATACTTTAATTTGTATGTAATGTAATAGGTTGATGCATAAGTCTTTTCGTTTTTTTCGTACTTCTGTTAAAAAGTAACAAATTCACCAATTAATCTATAGTTTGCTCTATAAAAAAAGTGTTTTTTTGTTCAATTTGCATCTTTTTAAATGAATTTCGGTTCACTTTCAAGCAAATTCGAGAGTGAAAACGCCTTTTTCGTAAAAAACTATAAAAAACTCTACGGAAAAATTGGCTGAATGAATTTCTCTGAAATTTTGGCGAAATATCAAACTTTTTTTTCTCTATCTTTTATCTATTGACACGAAGATAGGTTTTCTTTAGCTAAGGTGTCTAAACCGCATCATCGAGTTAGCCCTTTTTGACTACCCGACTTCATACTCTCAAGAAAATCCAGGCATAAAATCTTTTTAAACCCGTTTTAATGTTATTTTGCAGAAAAATAATTGGTTTTTCTAATGAAATCAACCGTAGTTTAATTGGTGCATTTGTTGGCTTGAAACGGCAGACGAAAAGGAACAAAAAGACTTATGCATCAACCTAATATACGTATAAATCTTATACTCTTGAAAAGTAGAGTCTTATAGGTAGATAAAAGTACCCTACTCTTTTTCTGAAATGTCAATTTTACAAGATTTCCTTACATAACATACTGCTGGATGGCAATGGGGCATTACTTTTGTGGACCACTGTATGTATCAAGCGACTCTAAAAAGTCCGCTCATTACCGAGGTTAGTTCATTGTTCAAGGTGGTCACTAATGGGGTTCGACTGTAATTTAAAAAAAGAAAAAGAAGCACATCTTTTCAATTCCCCTTGCTCGCAGAACTCCATGATGATCCCAAATTTCCCTGGCCTCTTCATCGTTCCCAGCAAAGCCACCACATTGGAATGTGATAATTTCTCGAGAACTTCGAATTCTTTTTGGTACAATGCGACCTCATCTGCTGTGAAACATCTAACGTACTTGATCACGGCTGGCCTGGAAAGCAAGTCTGCTGGTCTTGATCATCCAAAAGGAACCTTGAGTAATTGATGAGTTCGTAAACTTCGCCAAACGATCCCCGACTAATAAATTTTTCTTCTAAATCTGCACCAAATCCCTAAATTTTTTTTCAGGGTTTTTCAGTCTGATTCTGCTCACTTACTTCCACCGGATCTGATGGCACGAACATCGAAGGTAAAAGGTCTTCTCTTGACCCAAATTGACCCCTGTCTCGAAATGATTACTAGCTAGTATGTCTGATCGAAACCTTTCTACAGCAGCACCCATTTTTTGGTGTTTGACCCAAAAAAGCACACCAATTGCCAGGAAGATCAATGGAAACACAGGGATGAGCAGCCAGAAATGGAAAAGTGATGCATCAGGAGCTAAACGGTTTTTAGTAAATTGGACTTTTGGACCACGGTGACTCAGATTTGAGCTTCTATAAAAAGATAATTAAAAAGTTTTCAGCCAAAACCAAAGTTTCTGTTGTTGTAGATAGTGTCAATTTAATGTTTAGAAAATATTCTAAGCGAAACAAACGGCGGCTGTCGAGTTACATCAAGAAAAGCCGAGTTGCTATCATTTTGGACTACCCTGTACATTTAAAAATGACCAGTTAAAGAGGGCATTGCCACAAATACCCTTCTGTATGTATTGCAATCACCTGGACTGGGTGCAATCGTAGTTGTTGAGGTGGTGGTTGTTGTTGTTGTTTGTGGCGGTGCTTCGACCAACTTGAGTGTTGACCCGCAAAGCAAAGGAAGCATCGTTGGCTCCTTCAGTTTAAAGATGAGTTGACTCGGAGAGTGGCATGGATAATCGTAAGTCTCGACACGAAACGCCACCTGTAAACGCTTTCAAGTTTCAAGTGGACGTCTATATTTTTTGATGGCTACAACATTTTCTTTATTTTCAACTCCAGTAAAGAAAGCAAAGAAAGTAAAGAAAAGAAAGAAAAGACTGGAGAAGCTCACCCATTCGTCATGATCACTGAGTAAACGAGCGTTGAACGGGGCACTGTTTGCCCAGAAATTAGGAGCAAAGTCCCAGCACTGGCTCGTGTGGCCCTGGATGAGTGTGTTGAGGAGTTGTTCCGGCCGATTCGCCCCTGGCCAGTCCCAGTCGTCTGTATTCGAGATATCAACAACCCGCCAGTCATCGAATGTCTGGTTAAAGATGCAAAATTTGAATGGTAGCATCATCGAGCACGTTGAGACAAAAAGTAGAGAAATGAGAAGTTTCTTCTTCATCCTATCTAAAGATAATTATCTACAAGGTGAGATTGTGGAATAAACAGTTTTGAACGGTCATTTAGATCGAATAGGCGGATCTTTCGCAATGACGGGGGTGGCATTTCAATACTATTTAGGCATGCCTTTTCCCGTGCCTTAGCAAGTTTTTCTTAAGTTTTTGTTTAAATAAAAGTGGCATAGAAAAATTGAGTTAAATCGGATCTATCTAAATAAACTTATTTATGTGCAAAAGGTTTTAAAACCATGATTATATCACGGCTAAAACATGGTGACCAAAAGTAATCCCTGATATTGAAGTGCACCCTGTTATTGTGAAAGATCCGAATAGGCCAGCAAGTTAAGTCTTTGAAAATCTTTTGTTCAAACTTAAGCACAAGATGATGATGGCTTTAAGTAATCAAGATTCGATATCGTCGTTCAGAATGAAATGATCGTCGTCGTTCAGAATAAAGGAAACCTTAAAAAAGTGTTAAGTCAAAAGAGAATTTTGATAATTTCTCAAAAGAAAAAGGTTAGCTATTAGAATTTAACATTAAGCAAAATACAATTCTTCAAAGTTTTTCAGAGTAAATGCGAGTTAATAAGAACTTTCACGGAGAAAATTGTGACAAAGAAATGAGGAAAGGAAAAAGGCAATAAATCTTTTGTGTTAAGCCGCATAAAACAGTTGCTGGCTCAAAACTTGCCTCAAAACAACGAGAAAAAATTAAATTACAAAATGAAAATCCGTTGGTCACGAAACTTCTGCTGGAAAAACACAAAAAAAGCGAATGTGATGGTGGCACTTTGGGACAACCAAAACTCAAACTTTTCTTCGAGTTACTTTGAGAAGTTTATTGCCAGGTTTGTTTTTAGCGTAAGATTTAGTCATTTTCGAAAAATGTTGTTAAGTTTTCCTGTTCAAACTGCATTTGATAAATTTATCGAATGCACTCATCAAAAGTTTATGCTGATAAATAGAGGCTTTCGTAGTGCTTTCTAGAGAAGACAAAACGCCGATTGTCTCACAGAAACGTCTCCCTCTTTGAAATGGTTTTTCGAGGAGCACGAAAATAGGGCTTTCGGGTCAACGCTGGTCGTTGAATGGTAAGAGGAATCGAACATTGAGTTGATTAACTTGAACTGTTTGAACGTTCAGATTAATTGGAAAGTAGAACGATTAACAGTTTAATTGGAAAGTAGAGGATAGATCTGTTCGGTCAGTTGTCTGTCTAGACGTCAATAGGAGTGCAACGGAAGACGGAAGACGTTTACCTCTTTAAAATCGATCCTTTGGCAGCTCTTTACATCATAGCATTTTAAAAACTCTATCAAACGCCAAATGGATCGTCTTGGTAAAAAAAAAATAGAAAATCTTGCAATGTTTATTCAGGGATAGAACAATTACACAATCGATAGGAATGCGTTTGGGGAATCCAGTAAAACGATAAAAGATAAAAGGCTAAAAGAATTTATTACCCTCGATCCTCCTATAAGTTCATCCGAATATAAGTTCTGCCTTAATTTACATTTAAAGGACTCTGATGGAAAATTTTCTTCTTTCTTTCATTTTTATTGTTTTTTTTTTGTTTTTCTGTTTTTTTTTTATTTTACTAACGTTTTTTCATTTTAGATACGATGATTTTAGATACACCGCCGAAACGAGGCTCGAAGCGGTCAAATTTGCGAGGAAATTTGGAACGAACGCGGCTGCGATCGAATTTGAAGTCGCCGAACAGATGATTAACCGCTGAAAACAAGCTGAGCCGGCACTGATGACTTCACCAAGAAATAAGCGAGCTTTCCGAGGATTGAGGGCAAAATGGCCGGATGGTTTAAAGTTTAAAGTTAACTTTTCAAGATCAAAACGCCAAATGGATCGTCTTGGAGAAAAACAAAAAAATCTTGCAATATTTATTGAAGGAGTGAAATGGAACAATTACACAATGGATAGGAATGCGTTTGGGGAATGCAGTAAAACGATAAAAGATAAAAGGATAAAAGAATTTGTTTAGGGAAATCACATAACATTTACAAGGTGAGCATCAAATGCACTTGATTTTGATGAAAGGATAGTACTTTAGTGCTGTCTAGTAGTGAGGTGCCTGAAATGATTTTCACTATTGTTTGACCACCAAACAGTTTCTGATCCCTTTAATCACTAAATGGCCCATATTCATCTTTTGACTTCTTGTTCACCTGTCCACTGGAAGGAGTGGCCGTTCCCGGTTCTCCCTTTTGTCCTTGTTGTGGATTAGCTTGGTTCTTTCCCGGTGCCTTTGCCTCTTCTTTCCCTTGTTCTTTTGCTCTTTCTTCCTTTGCCTTTTCGAGTTTTCATTCACTTAATGAAGCCTGATATCTTGTCGATGATATGAGTAAGCTAGCATTTTTTCACAACGAAAGTGTACAACAAAATGGGAACGAAGGGAAAAATCAGCTTGAAATGGTTGATTGATGGTTTTTGTCTATTTTGATTCGCTTGCAATTAGTTGATGTTGATCTAAAGTTAATAAAATAAATGTATTGTTCTGCCAAAGTACAATTCAAAATGACAATAAGCTTTTTATTTACCCATTTAGAAGTTGACCAATAAGATCATGGTGCATTGCAAGATCATTTTGCAAGCCAGGATCAATCGAATAATTGCTCTTCACAGGAGATAAGATTCAATCAACAAATCGAAGCAAATCGTTTAATGATTAATTAGCAAGTGATTATTTGAAATTTGAATTTGAAAGCCACTCCCTGTCATGTCAATATCTTTTAGTTTTAGCTTTGCAGTAGCAAATGAGAAATTTCAATGTACTATAAGTGTTTCCTGATTTTCATATTTTGGCAGTGGTAAGAAAATCCTCATTCTTCAGTGTCTCCGTTGTCTGTTGTGTCTTCTTCTTCAACCAATCCACAATCGAGTTCGAGTCTCTCCTCCCTGTGTACTCTAATGGTTTCCCATTTCGAATCCGAATCTCTTCACAGAAGATAAGATTCCATCAACAAATCAAAGCAAATCGTTTAATGATTAATTAGCAAGTGATTATTTGAAGGCCACTCCCTGTCATGTCAATATCTTTTCGTTTTATCTTTGCAGTAGCAAATGAGAAATTTCGATGTATTATAAGTGTTTCTTGTTTTTTTTTATTTTTTGCATTATAACTTTGTAAAGCGTGAATGATCATTGTTAAAAAATGTTCAAAAATTTATTGATTAGATTCTCTTTCTCTTTCAATTTTAAATCCCTCTGGTTTCTGAAGATAAATCTGAGCTTTTTGTGATATATCACTTGCACCGCTTGCCATTGAAACTGTTGCATTTGTGCTAAAAGTATTAATCAGCTGAGGTTCTAATGTAAACAAACTTGAATCTGAGTTTCCTTAGCAATGCATATCGATAATCTTTGATAAAATAGAGCATACAAATTGGATCGAGAACAGGGTAAAATGAGATGAGAATCGGGGAGAGATTAGTGCCTCTGCCGATTGGAATATGGAACAGAGGGCAAAGGAAGTCGATTCCACCTGGAATCCTTTGTGATCAGAGTAGCAATTGTTGGAAAGTTTATCGAGGGATTGTAAAGCCAACAAAGCACAAGTACATTTTACGTCACATTGTAAATGAAACTCACCTGGAGTATACTCCAAAATCAACGGAATCGTTGTCTAAACATTCAAAATTTAGAGAAGTTTATACCGTACTCTCCCTAATAGTATTGTACTCTGAGCGTCATCTGAATTCCTCGAAATCTTGAAAATCGCTCATCAGAACCTATCGATGTGGGGTCGGAAAATGTAGCTGACGATGAGATCTTGTGGGGGATTTGAGTGTTGAATCTCTGCGAAAACTTGGAAACTGTAAAATAGTCACCAACTCGGCTCAGCGAAGTACAATACTGTTAGGGAGATATGGCAAGTTTGTGAAAGCTAGTCTTTGGAAATCATTTTCTTGTCAAAGTACCTGAACTAGTAAAGCTTTAAAAAGTTGTTGCTCCAGCCGTTTTGAAGCTTCACTCATGGCGGTGGTCTGAAAGAAGGTAATCAATGAGTAAAAGAGAAAAGTCTACCTTTAACGTTTGATGAATATTCCAGGTACAAAACATGATGACCATAAATGTGGATCCAAGTTCACCCATGCAAACGGCTAATGAAAAGAGTTGTCCCCAGTCCCAGACTAACACTCCGAGTTCGTTTGGATGCTTAAAAAAGGTTCCTTTTGATAACTAGAGATAGCCAAACAAGACAAGATATTGGCAAAAGCCATAAATTTACGAACTCTATAGACTGGTCCAAGGATTGCACTTTTGTTCACATCGTAGCCATACGTTTCCCAGAGAGTCTCACGAAAATAGTCCTAAAGTTCTTGATGTTCGATTACGAACAGGTAAACAAACAAAAACAAGTACGAAGAAGTAAACAAGAAGAGGTAAAACCAACCGTCAACATTTTCGAGTGATACATATAAATATGAAGCACGGTTCCCCAAATGATTCCCATCAAAAGCCAAAGCGAAAACCACAAAGGGATGTATTTTGCTGAGTTGAATAAGTAGAGGAAATGATTTCTGGAGAAAACAAGATAAAAGGACTGATTTAAAGGCTTACTTGCAAATGAGTAGATATCGATATACAAAGTGAAAGGCTAAAAGGACGAGACTCTGAAATGGAATCATTTTCCATTTTAATTTACGTATAACAGGAGGTTGCTGTGTAAACTAACAAATGATAAACTAACAAATCATAAAGATTTGTTAGTTTATCATTTTGATTTGTTAGTTTAGCTTAAGCATAAGTTCTAATGAGCTACTCAAACAAACCTGACAAAACAAGCTCCCATACAAGACCATTCCCCAATGAGCAGGCATCATTGTGTTCTCAAGAAATGAAGTCGGAAATAGCACAAAGCCGTACTCATGAACGTGGATTTGCTAAAGCATTCTTTCTTTCAAAACCAAAAGAACCTTACCGGCATTGCAACAATATGCACTGTTGGATATATCAGATCAAAGCATGCAAATAATAGCATCAAATAACGATACGTGCCCATTTGTTTTCGACTATGGAAAACGATAAAGTAGATAAGAATGAGATTGAGGAGATAGGAGAGTGATCCATTCACATAGATTGTAACGCGGGCAAACTTGTCGAAATTTGAAATTCCCATTTCTGAAATTGAAAGCTTTGAGTGGAAATTGAAATTGAAATTGAAATTGAAAAAAAGCAAAAAACCAAAAGCTTTAAATGAGCCCAAATTGAACTCTTGTGAATGTGAATGAACCAAAATTGAATTGAATGAATTCTTGTGTGCAAGTCTGTGTCTCAATCTTTGAAGAAGGAAATTGACGTGCGAATTACCAAATAAAGAAGTGCCTAATTGAAAAAAATGATGTGCAAGAATTTGGACTAAAAGTAACACTTTGGCTTTAAGCTTTTGGCCTGAGCTTTTGGCCTAAAACTGTACTTGAACCTGGAAACTGAAATCACCTTTGGCTTCTTTATATATAATGAACTTTTCGAGATCGTTCGTCTAATTTCATCTGTGCTTTTAGAAGTAGAGAAAAGCAGACAAACAGAAAAACAAATTTACTGCAACTTGAAAAAGTCCGCGAAAAAGTCATGATCCCCGTAGAATTTAATTAACGTTTACGTAGCACTTTTTAGCTCAAAAAAAGATTTGCTTGATGATGCAAAAATGATTTAGAATTGAAAAGATCATGAAAGGCATGAAAAGATACTCAAAAATTGAATTCTCATAAAGTGAATACATTTATTGAACCAATAATGTGATGCAAACAAAGGATACATAATAAGACATAAAGGTCTAAACACACAATTTTATGGCATTTCGGCCGTTACTCCTATTACCCTTATTACGCAAATGTTGTGAAAGAAAAAACCCACTTGGTGGGAAAAAGAAACTTTTATCTTGCAAGCCTGATTGAACCCTCGACTCGCCATAACTTTCTTCTGAGTCGACCAATTTTTATGGTTTTGGTGTCATTTTGTTGCACTTATCGAGATCTACAAAATGACACCAAAATCATAAAGATTGACCCACTTAGAACAAAGTTATGGCAAGCTGCGCAAAAGACCCAGTTGCGCTAATGACCCTGTTGCACAAATAAGATGGTGGAAATTAGCCTACCCCGAGAAAAAGGATCAGTTGCGCTTTTCTGAAAATTTCCCACTTCTAATTTACTGCTTTGTAAATTTCTTTGTTTCTTTATGCTCTTGCATATATCTCGTTACCTTGCCAAGTCTTGGGCGTGTTGTTCCAAGTCTTGGGCGTGTTAAATGTGTTGCCAACGTATTGTTTATGAAAGAATCGTATTTACACAAGGCTTTCTAAAAAGTTCCTTAATTCATACATAGTTTTTCTGAATTGGCTTGAGCTATGAGCTTTGTTGTGTCGAAAAGTGCTTGAGGTTGGGCTGTCTACACCGCTATTGTCATTCAATTGTAGTTTACTCTAGAAATCCCAGACATCAACCTCAACCTTGACTTTAAACGAGAGACTGAGTTTCAGAGACTTGATACAATTGTAAAATGATACAATTGTACTTGATTTGTGATGGAACCAAATCGGAACCAAATCGGATCCGAATGGGAAACAACACGTATTGACACGTTTACGTTGTCTTTGAGCACCTCACCTGGCGCAGTCTAATTCTTAATCCACTAAAGCTCCGTGAAGTTTTGCTTGAGTCAATCACTCGCCATTGATGTCAGCCAAAACTAAGACAAATAGAATTTATGATATTAACTTGTTTTGCGGCCGTCATTCAATTGATGATTGAAAGTCACACGTAAGTCAATTATCGCTTTAACACTGAATGAGCTTTATGAAAAGGAGCGTGGGTTTCTTCTTTTTCTTTATCACGTTTATTTAAATGTTTTATAAATAATTTTGATTGAGTTGCAATCATTTATTGAGTTCTTTTATTGAGCACAGTTAATAGACCCATTAAATAGGCCGGTATTTGATAAAGATTTGAATCGCCTGATCGGATCCTCGATGTCTCGGTTTCTTTTCTTCGAAAGATCTCGAGAAAATCATTGCTTCTTTTTGCTCATTTATTTTCTTTTTGAAAAGCTTCGTCACTGAATCAGGATCGAAAATTGGAAAACTCTGATTCGAAAGCATTTCTTCATCATCTTGAAGTTCAATTGCTCCGTGGGACGTGAGAAGATCATGGTATTCCTGTAAATTTGGTATCAAATACACCAAAAAGCTGGCTATCTTTTAGATTTATTCCAGATTTTATATTTCTGCTTTCATAAAGAGTTTAAAATCTTCACTCTTCAGTTTAAATTCATACCTGAACCGCGTCACAGCCATTGCAATTCCAATATTGTAACTTGATCAAAGAGTTTTCGTTGAGCAAATTTGAAACTTTTGATTTTAAGAGTGAATCAATTACGCACTTAAATCCAACAGAATCATCTCCATATTCAATTGAAACGTTTTTCGAATTCAAGAACAGAAAATTCACTCCAGCAATTGGAGAGCCAATCCAGTTGAAATTTTGGCATTTTCGCACAGATGACCTTTGAAATATCTCTTCAAAAGCTTGCTTTGCTTCGAGATTTCTCTCTGTATCCCAATAAAAATTGAGATTTAACTCATCGAGGATTTCAGCTTGGAAATTTGAGAAGAAAATCTTTGCCAAATCGAGAGAGCCCATGATTCGGAGAGTCGATAATAAACGGAGTTGATTGAAGAATCCGAATTCTAACAGATAAAATATTAGACCATCCAAATCAAAGTACTCGAATGATTCATGGGAAAAGTTGCCGAATTGTAGCTGCAAATCTTTCAATGTTGTCAGTTTGTTGAACAAATTTAAGAAAGGTTTTGCGAGGATTGGGATTTGTTCATTCAAATGTACATCAAGGCGTTCATTTTGAGCATGCAGTGAGAATTTCTTGGAATCATTTCCGGATTGTATTGTTATTTCGCATCCGATTTCTAAAAGCGTATCGTTTTCGATTCGATATTTCAACAGCTAAAGTTTTTTTGATTTCAATTCGCTTCTATGGGAAACTAACCTCAATTTTGATAGTCTCAACCTTTCTCGGAAAAGGTCCATTAGTGAAGATTCCATTTCTGAGTTCTTTGTTGATTTGGCTAGCTACAAGAATATCATTTAAACCAATAGCTTTCAAAATGTAATCTTTCTGTTGTAGTGGGAGTTTCTGAAATGGAAAAATGTTGGTGGCCATGTGAAGATTCGGTTTTAATCAATTTTCAATGAAAGACTTGGAAAGGTTAGGCAAGGAAAATGGAATTCACTCTGCATGTCTATCGAAAAGAACGATGTTTTTATTAAAAAGTGTAAAAGAATGGCTTGTTGAGAGATTAGGAAAAGGAAAGAACATCTTTATTTTTATGTAAACATGTAGATGTGTTTTAGTTTGATAGGCAACTTTCCTGTAATATTTATTCAAGAGAGGAGTCGAACCCGTGAGCTCTCTCATCCGTTCTTTTGAGAGACACGCGCATTAACTACTCGGCCATGCTTAGGTAGATAGTGCAGTGCGAGCACACTTGTCTCTAGCCCACACGACCCAGGTTCGACTCCAGCCCGCGTCGGCACTTTCAGTTTTTTTAAAAGTTTAAAAACATATTGCACCACTATATGGCCTAACTAACCATAAGTCATTTGAAACAGCCCGCTGGGTGCGGAGCAGTGGTGCGCACACACAGACACACCGACACAGCTCTTTTATATAAGTGTCCAATAAAAAAACGTTTTCAAACCGGAATTCCTCAGAATTTCTGGTGGCTAGAGGTGATTGGTTTCTTGTCTTAACGAATCACTTGTGCCCTAAAATTTTTCATATTTATTCATAAAATCACCATGTCTCAATAGTGAGTATCATGAGATGATGGATGCCACCATCATACCATTAACAGGGCAAAATTCCTGCCATAGGTGTCATATTAGAGCTAATATGCCAAATAAGATTATTAACCAAACATTAGAAGATTATTAACTTGTTGAGAAGTTTCTTGGAAACCTAGACCTCTCTTTGAAGGCGGTGAGTTGAAAGGGCCTTATGTATGAGAGATTAGTGCATGTTCCAGGCTTATAATCTGTTTGGTTAATAATCTTAGTTGACATATTAGCTCTAATATGACACCACAATGCCAGTAGAAAGTCTCCGCTTCATGATAAAAATTTAACCCTATTGATGGTCTCATGGTGGTGACCATGATGGCACCCATAATCCCATGATATCGCCTATCGAGTGATGGTGTTTTCGTGAAAAATATGAGAAGTTTTAGAGCACAAATGATTCACTATAACACCGCACCGACCACACCTCTAGCCACTCGAAATTCTGAGGAATTCCGATTTGAAAACGTTTTTTTATTGGATTATCGTTCTTTGATTGTCTTGTTCAGCCTCAGAATGTGCTCAATAATGGCCTTCTCAAATTCGCGCGGCAACTTTTGACAAGTTGTTGTTGGCGCCACAAGAATGACTCCATCCAGTGGCTTCTTTGAAAGAAATTTCAGCTTTTTCGAATCGATTGGCCGCTTCATTCCAGATAAACCGGCGTGTCACTCGTCTCTTCTCGGCTCGATGATCCCGTATCCATTCAGCCAAACCGATATCAATCCCCTCCAGTTCAAGTGGCTCCTAAGTGGTTCAAGTCTTCTAAGTGGGCCAATCTTTATGATTTTGGTGTTACTTTGTTGCACTTGTTGAGATCTACAATCATAAAGATTGGCCCACTTAGAAGAAAGTTATGGCGAGTCGCACAAAAAATTTATGGGATAAAATTAAAAATACAAACGATTTCTGAAAATACATGGAAATTTTCCGCTTTAAAAGCGTTGCTTGTAATTACGCGCTAGGTGGGGTATTATTAGAGGGGTGGGGCCCAATTACAGTATTTACGGTATGTAGTTTGCAGTTTGAAATATGGTTTGATAGAGCAAAGAAAGATTTTAAAAATAGAGTAGACAGTTGAAACTCATCTGTAAAAACCAAAAATTCAAAAACCTAAGACTTTTTGATTGTCTAAGTATAGAAACTTTACCAGGTAACTTTTGTAGCGATGTTTTTCGAAAATGTTCTTAAAATTCGCATTGACTTTTGCAAATCTCTCGTAGTTTTAATATTCAATTCAATAAAATCAATGAATAATTGAATTGAACCCAGTCTATTCATTCAACTTTATTCAAGACATTGTTATTCATCTCATAGTGCGTACAAATTTCAATTTCACAAAAATATATACTGAAAAGAACCGGAAAATAGATAATTTTTAACAAAAGAGTAAAAAAATAAGACTAGAATTAAAAAATACTATATTTTACTTATTAGTTTTTATTTCTCCAAGTCATTGATCTGGTTGATCAATGAACTTTCAACCTCGGCATCCAAACAATATTAACCGCAACTTCAGATCCTTGAAAAGCCCGTTCATCAACACTGTAAAAGAGAATCACTTCTCGATCTCCATTCTTTTGGAGAAAATATTCAGCTTGAAATTTTTCAGTATCGCTCTCATTTTCCCAATATTTCCAATTATTCGACGGATCCATTTCCCAATTGAACTTTCTTGAGCTCCGATGTCTGAGATATTTCAATAAGTTCACCTCTTCTTCACTCATTTCTTCTCTTTTAAGACTTTTCACATTCGGATTCGATGAAATAACTCTCAAATAGTGTTGATAATAAACATCTATCGAATTGTGTTGTTTATGAAGATAGTCGCGAATCTGTGTGGACATTTTGGGATCTTTACTGGGAATCCCGTTTTGAAGAAAGTCTTTCAAAGCACACTCGATAGTGTGAACATTGAAACAATTGAATTCAATGTGTTTTGTGTTTACATTGATTTCCCTTAGCTCAGACAAATGACTCTTCAACAAGCATCTACTCAACCATTTCAGATTTTGCAAAGATTTCTTTTTGAAAATCTCATCCGCAAATGCTTTCCAATTCTCAGTATGATGCATTGTAATCCCAAAGAACATACTTGTCTCAATTTCAGCCGGGAAAGCTTCTAGATGATCGACGGTGATCGGATTAATGAATGGTAAAATGTTTTGAAAGAGACTTGGTTCTCCTTGCAAAACGAATCGTTCAATATGATGGAGGGATGAGAATATTGGCTGATTCTCCAAGAATTCAGATAAACCATCGATACTTGACTCATTGTTTATGAAATTTATGGAAAATTGTCGGCAACTCTTGACTTGATTCAACTGTTTCCAAAGCAATCGAGATCTTTTGCATGGATTGAATGGAATCATCCATTTCTCGTTCACGCAATGCTCGGTGTGGCCTTTTGGATCAACAATTGCTTCAAAAGCCAACTGTTCTCTTGGTTCTTCTCTTGATCCTTCTCTTGGTTCATTCTCATCCTCTCTCATCAGATAACTTTCTTTGCCGTAAGTATAGGTAATAGACATTTTGATTTGTGAGACTTGTTTAGGAAAGATTCCTCTTTTTTGAATGAATGCTCTTGTATTCTTATTGACCTGTAATAGTTGATGAGCTTCATCATCTTGTATCCATTCCAAAATTGATTCCAGAAGCACCGAAGGAAAATTGGTAAATTTGAAATGATCCATTGTTCAAAATAAAAAATAGAATACGTTTAATGCTCGATTCTCAAGAGAATGGTTTACTTTATCCCAAGGAAAATGTTAAATAGTGGTGCAATGTTGTGAGCAAAACACGTAAGGGAAGTAAAAACATTCGAATCGATCTCTTTTGGTCTTTTGGTCTTTTTCTCTCATTTCTCCCCTTTCCACTTCTCTCAAATTGAGTCTTGTACTGTTCTCTTCACGTTCACGTTTATGTTCCAAAAGCTATCTGTTCCTAGAATTTACTTCAGTCATTATTTCTCAAGAAAAACAGTGATACCGGGAAACTGAAACTATCTAACACTATCTATCCTAAACTGTCTAACACATGAGTGAAAAAACCGGGAAACGTCCTTTGATCTTTACGGCGGCACCTTCGATTCCGGTAAATAGTCCATAGTTTTCCTGGGAACGTACTTTTCCTGGGAACGTTCTTCAGAAAGTTCCGGTAGAAAATTTTACCGGAAACTTTCTGGAAAAAAAGTACGTGCTGTGAGAAAACTAAAGATCAAAGGTGCCTATCAAAGATCAGAACTGGCCGGAACTTTTCCCGGAGCTTAGCATACGGGCTCTGATGTAATGCGGGAGTCTAAGTTCATGAAAAACTAAAAGTGATCCTTTAGTCAAGTTCTTGAGAAGCTAAAGCTTAACTTAAAAGCTTGCGATCTCTATCAGCACGATGATAACAACAATTACTTTTTGTCTGAAAACTGATTGTAAGACTTCTTAGGTGAACAAATGGTAAACTTAATTGTTTAAAGATTCCTTGGAAAATGCAAGAGTTTCTGGGATTTATTGTATTGATTAACCATCAAAAATTTCACTTTTGCTTCACAGGTCCACAAAAATTTCTTCAAATTTTACTTCCTTTTAAAGAAACGCGCCGGTTTCGTTTTTATTTTTCCTTACTTTCTCGAGGTCATCACTTTTTTTGCTAACCTGCGCTTTTCAACTTTTTGGTCACACCGATGGAAGAAGGGTTGAATATAAATGCACTGAGATAAGCCGTTCAGTGGAGATCTTTTGAAAATGAAATACTTTCTGATAATCGTCCTTCTCATGGCTATCCTTATGCTGACAATGTCGACTGTTTACGCTGAAGGAGAAGAGGCACTTATACCCCTTACACTTGTGTGAGTCGCTTGAAATGGAATCACTTTTAGAAGCTTCTAGATTTGTAATCTTCAAGAAGATTTGTAAGAGTAACTGTCATAGCTAGATTGCCATACTCTTTAGATCTTTAGATCTCGATAAACTTTAAAGATTTCATATTTCAGTGACTGCAAAGCCGAGCCAAATGACCCGGATTGCAAGTATTAAAGAAGTAAACAATTTTTTTTACCACGAAATAAAATCTCTCAGGCAATGCAAAGCCAAATCGAGCAAAGAAACTCAGTGAGCAGCAAGCAAAACGCATACAAAGTAAAGATTCAACAAATCACAAGCATAATCCAAACGTTTCAGTAACTAAAACTAATAAAAAATCAATTCAATATCCTATTTTACAAAAATACAATTCTTTCCTTGATAATTTACATCCACGAATCATCCACATGATTTGACACAGTCACAGGCTCATCTTCGTGATACGTTTCGACAATTTCGAAGTCACAAAAATTTCTGGGCTTTAAGTGGCAAGAAAAATTCTACAAGTTTTTGGTTTTACCTTTTGGCTTATCCCCGGCTCCGTGGCTGTTCACAAAAATGTTCCGCCCGTGGGTAAAAGCTTTGAGAGACAAGCAGTCAACATAGTGTTGTACTTAGATGATGGTTTGATATTTGCCAACAGTCTGGCGGAAATTAATCGAGCAAAGGTTCTTTTGCAAGACGCCATAGAAAAGGCAGGCATAACAATCGCAAAAGAAAAGTCGATACTTGAGCCGACTCAAGAGCTAAACTTTTTAGGATATAAAGTTGATTTGAAGGTCGGAACAGTTTCCGCGAGCAGCCACCGGGCGGAAAAAGCTCTGCACCAGGTGCAAATACTACGCAGCGTAGTACCAACAGTCCAGGACCGAAGGCGTTTTGTGGGATCAGTTATTTCAATGCATCTTGTTGTTTTAGATGAGGTGGGTTCGACGCGGTCGACCTCGCAAGTGATAGCAAATGCACAGTGTATTGGCACCGCGGCCACAAAACAAATCAAACCAACAGTGGAAGAACAAATCGAATGGAATTCGTGGGCAAAACGGTTGTTGCAAACACCAGGACGCTCGTTGGCTCCATCAATATTGGAAGGTGAGGCTTTACTGTTTACGGCTGCTTCTGCATTAGCGCTAGGCGCAGTGTTTATAAAAGAACGGTACACGTTGAGAGCAACAAGAAACTTAACGGTGCAAGAAAAACTAGAATCAAGCACACTTAGAGAGTTGAGAGGTATTAGTTTTGGCATAGACTCGTTTGTTCATGAGCTAAAAGCCGGCGAAACGTTAAAAGTTTTCTGCGATAATCGAGGCGCGGTAGCTATAGTAAATAAAGGCAGCATGAAGAAAGAACTACAAGCTTTATCCCAGGAAATTCATAGAACATGCAGCGTATCGGCTATCCAAATAAATGCTTTTTGGATTCCAAGGGAATTGAATGAAGATGCAAATGAAATGAGCAGACAAGTAGAAAGTGCAGATTGGGGTATTAAACAGCAAATAGCGGATATGTTAATGAGACGTTGGGGTAAAACGGACGTAGATTTATTTGCAGACGAGTTCAATACTAAATGTTCAACATTTGTGTCTAGATACCCAAGTGCAAAAGCCGCTGGAGAAGATGCATTCGCTTGGAAAGAATGGTGGTCTGCACCGTACCGAACATGGGTCGCCCCACCGCCGTCACTGTTTTGCAAATCCATCAGGTGGGGAAGTTTGTTCGGTACCAGAGGTATTTGGGGGTTTCCCAAGTGGACATTACATCCATTATGGCCTTTACTAATAAACGAGAAAGGCCAGTTTCAAAACTTTGTGAAAGATTCTCTGACTTTTGGTCAAGGTGCAAAAATTTTAATACCTTCCACCGGCGGCAATACGGCCTTTAACGATGAAGCCACTAAGTTTCAGTTCATCTTTTTACACATAGATTTCACTAGTACTTAATGCATTCTACACTGGTTTTTGGAATAAATTGTCCAACCTCAAAATTGGTGGACAATACATCATATCGGAAAAGCTTATGAGAAAAATGATATTATGTTTATAGCGAGTAAAAACTCGCAGAGTTTGGCGAGCAAACATAATGGTATTTTTCTTATAAGCTGTTTACCGTAACCCCGCAAGGGCTGGTTCGTGGTTAATCGTGTTTAAAAGGAGAAATTTTTGACAAATTTTCATTCTGGACAATTTTCAATAGTGTAATTTAGTTTATAGCCCCACCCCACCCACCCTTTAATAACTAATATTAAATTCCTTATCCTTTTATCTTTATAGAGTCGCTTGTGCACGAGAAGTGGTCTTTGGTACTCGACCTGGTGAATCAAGCAAATACGTTGGTGAATCGCCTTGAAGAACTCATCGGAAGAGAAATCGCCCCGTCATCGCTGGATCTCTACACACGAGCTGAAGAAGAAAGAAGACGTTTCGCGGCCAAATGGGATCTGGATTGGAAGGGCACCTCGTCGCTGGTTCTCTTCTTGCTGGAGAAATCGAGAAGCATAAAACATAGTGCTCTACAAGTCAAAGTGGCGGCATTCAATTTCTTCAACGGCAACCGGCCAAACGCTTGGCAACGACACATCCAAGCAATTTTGCAAGCGGTAAAAAGAAGAGAGACCCGGTCAAACATCACCAAGCCATGTCACTGGAGGAGCTGAGAATCGTAATCGACAAAGGACTGGAGACATCATCGGGAAAAGAAAAACGGATGGCTACGATGGCATTGCTAATGTTTGGTGGACTTCTCCGTGTCTCCGAAGCGTCAGCACTCCGATGGGACGATATCAAAGAACTCGGGAATGGGGTTTGGGAACTTACAATCCGGAAAACCAAAAACGACCAGGAAGCAGAAGGAAGAAGCACATTCGTCAGCTTTCCAAGCGGCACTCCAGCCTATCAACTCTGGTACAAATGGAAAAACCAGGCCGCCACAACATACGTTTTTCCTGGAAGGAATGGGCCCATTCAACCACGAGCTGCGGCCACTGAATTAAACAATTTCTTCAAACAATTTGGATGGTCTAACTTCACTTCGCACTCACTGCGCGCAGGCGGAGCATCTGCGGAAGCAGCACGAGGTGTACCACTAGAAGCTCTTCAACGCCGAGGAAGATGGAAGTCAAGCAGCGGCATGCGGCCATATATCAAAGATTCGATAGAAGCCCAAGGAGGCACCACATGTCTTGAGTAATGTTGTTTCTTTGTATTGTAGGAATCGTTTTGTTGTCGTTTGCTGTTGTTATTATTGTTATGATTTATATGGATTTTTGTTAGGTTTTTGATTTTGACACTGGTTTTTGGAATAAATTGTCCAACCTCAAAATTGGTGGACAATACATCATATCGGAAAAGCTTATGAGAAAAATGATATTATGTTTATAGCGAGAAAAAACTCGCAGAGTTTGGCGAGCAAACATAAAGCCGGTTTTTTCACAATTTTGAGGGTTTTAGCATTCATCGATATCACGTTTCTATCGTTGCAAATTTATGAAAATGTTGAAATCCGCATTTCTTATGCATGTACCTAAT
>CAUEEP010000383.1:0-24332 GCA_958450365.1 Mesorhabditis belari | reverse complement strand
TTGCAATGCCTAGTTATCGGGCCGTTTAAGCGGTTTGTTGCTAATTTAAGTGTTTTTTGTCGGTTAAATCGAGTGATTTGTTGTTAGTTTGATGGTTTTGTGGCTAATTGAAGTGTTTTGTGGCCAATTCGAGTGATTTGTTGACGAATTTGCCTCAAATGCGCAATAAAAAATGACGCTTTTTCGCGCGTGGAACCACTGATTCAATTTCATTGAATCAGTGGTGCGGAATCACAGGGGTTTTTCCACTATATGGTGGAAAAATTTTGAAAAATGACTCATGCTGTAGTGGAAAAATTGAGTCGAAACACATGTTGTTGGTTGTGGTCGTCGGTGTCAAAACATCGATTTTTAGGGCGGCATAATGCAAAAAGCTTACGACACTCGGGATTCCCAAGCCGTCTCCGATCCAAGTACTAACCGAGCCCAACGTTGCTTAAATTGGCAGATCGGACGGGATGCCGTGTTTTCAACGTGGTATGGTCGTAAGCGGATGTTAGGCGGTTAATGCCGATTGAAATAGTGAAAGAGCGAGTGATCCTTTGCTGTTGAAGAGACGCGAGCCCATTCAGTGCACTTTTGGTGTGTCTCGTAAGAAGAAACGGCATCGACAGATACCTGTTTCGTCGAAGGTCGACAGATACCTGTTTCGTCGGTTTAATTACCCAAGTTTGAGGTTAGCATCAACCCCGACACCTTGTCGAAGTGTATCGGACAAATTTTGGAACGCGTCTCCGTAAGGAGATGCACTAAGCAATCGAAACCTCAACAGTTGAAGTGTTTTCTCGGTTACCTCGAGTGATATGTGGCCAATTGAAGTGTTTTGTGGCCAATTCGAGTGATTTCTTGACGCTTAAACGGCCCATTAACTTGCAATGCCTAGTTATCGGGCCGTTTAAGCGGTTTGTTGCTAATTTGAGTGTTTTTGTCGGTTAAATCGAGTAATTTGTTGTTAGTTTGATGGTTTTGTGGCTAATTGAAGTGTTTTGTGGCCAATTCGAGTGATTTGTTGACGAATTTGCCTCAAATGCGCAATAAAAAATGACGCTTTTTTCGCGCGCGGAACCACTGATTCAATTTCATTGAATCAGTGGTGCGGAATCACAGGGGTTTTTCCACTATATGGTGGAAAAATTTTGAAAAATGACTCATGCTGTAGTGGAAAAATTGAGTCGAAACACATGTTGTTGGTTGTGGTCGTCGGTGTCAAAACATCGATTTTTAGGGCGGCATAATGCAAAAAGCTTACGACACTCGGGATTCCCAAGCCGTCTCCGATCCAAGTACTAACCGAGCCCAACGTTGCTTAAATTGGCAGATCGGACGGGATGCCGTGTTTTCAACGTGGTATGGTCGTAAGCGGATGTTAGGCGGTTAATGCCGATTGAAATAGTGAAAGAGCGAGTGATCCTTTGCTGTTGAAGAGACGCGAGCCCATTCAGTGCACTTTTGGTGTGTCTCGTAAGAAGAAACGGCATCGACAGATACCTGTTTCGTCGAAGGTCGACAGATACCTGTTTCGTCGGTTTAATTACCCAAGTTTGAGGTTAGCATCAACCCCGACACCTTGTCGAAGTGTATCGGACAAATTTTGGAACGCGTCTCCGTAAGGAGATGCACTAAGCAATCGAAACCTCAACAGTTGAAGTGTTTTCTCGGTTACCTCGAGTGATATGTGGCCAATTGAAGTGTTTTGTGGCCAATTCGAGTGATTTCTTGACGCTTAAACGGCCCATTAACTTGCAATGCCTAGTTATCGGGCCGTTTAAGCGGTTTGTTGCTAATTTGAGTGTTTTTGTCGGTTAAATCGAGTGATTTGTTGTTAGTTTGATGGTTTTGTGGCTAATTGAAGTGTTTTGTGGCCAATTCGAGTGATTTGTTGACGAATTTGCCTCAAATGCGCAATAAAAAATGACGCTTTTTCGCGCGCGGAACCACTGATTCAATTTCATTGAATCAGTGGTGCGGAATCACAGGGGTTTTTCCACTATATGGTGGAAAAATTTTGAAAAATGACTCATGCTGTAGTGGAAAAATTGAGTCGAAACACATGTTGTTGGTTGTGGTCGTCGGTGTCAAAACATCGATTTTTAGGGCGGCATAATGCAAAAAGCTTACGACACTCGGGATTCCCAAGCCGTCTCCGATCCAAGTACTAACCGAGCCCAACGTTGCTTAAATTGGCAGATCGGACGGGATGCCGTGTTTTCAACGTGGTATGGTCGTAAGCGGATGTTAGGCGGTTAATGCCGATTGAAATAGTGAAAGAGCGAGTGATCCTTTGCTGTTGAAGAGACGCGAGCCCATTCAGTGCACTTTTGGTGTGTCTCGTAAGAAGAAACGGCATCGACAGATACCTGTTTCGTCGAAGGTCGACAGATACCTGTTTCGTCGGTTTAATTACCCAAGTTTGAGGTTAGCATCAACCCCGACACCTTGTCGAAGTGTATCGGACAAATTTTGGAACGCGTCTCCGTAAGGAGATGCACTAAGCAATCGAAACCTCAACAGTTGAAGTGTTTTTTCGGTTACCTCGAGTGATATGTGGCTAATTGAAGTGTTTTGTGGCCAATTCGAGTGATTTCTTGACGCTTAAACGGCCCATTAACTTGCAATGCCTAGTTATCGGGCCGTTTAAGCGGTTTGTTGCTAATTTAAGTGTTTTTGTCGGTTAAATCGAGTGATTTGTTGTTAGTTTGATGGTTTTGTGGCTAATTGAAGTGTTTTGTGGCCAATTCGAGTGATTTGTTGACGAATTTGCCTCAAATGCGCAATAAAAAATGACGCTTTTTTCGCGCGCGGAACCACTGATTCAATTTCATTGAATCAGTGGTGCGGAATCACAGGGGTTTTTCCACTATATGGTGGAAAAATTTTGAAAAATGACTCATGCTGTAGTGGAAAAATTGAGTCGAAACACATGTTGTTGGTTGTGGTCGTCGGTGTCAAAACATCGATTTTTAGGGCGGCATAATGCAAAAGCTTACGACACTCGGGATTCCCAAGCCGTCTCCGATCCAAGTACTAACCGAGCCCAACGTTGCTTAAATTGGCAGATCGGACGGGATGCCGTGTTTTCAACGTGGTATGGTCGTAAGCGGATGTTAGGCGGTTAATGCCGATTGAAATAGTGAAAGAGCGAGTGATCCTTTGCTGTTGAAGAGACGCGAGCCCATTCAGTGCACTTTTGGTGTGTCTCGTAAGAAGAAACGGCATCGACAGATACCTGTTTCGTCGAAGGTCGACAGATACCTGTTTCGTCGGTTTAATTACCCAAGTTTGAGGTTAGCATCAACCCCGACACCTTGTCGAAGTGTATCGGACAAATTTTGGAACGCGTCTCCGTAAGGAGATGCACTAAGCAATCGAAACCTCAACAGTTGAAGTGTTTTCTCGGTTACCTCGAGTGATATGTGGCCAATTGAAGTGTTTTGTGGCCAATTCGAGTGATTTCTTGACGCTTAAACGGCCCATTAACTTGCAATGCCTAGTTATCGGGCCGTTTAAGCGGTTTGTTGCTAATTTGAGTGTTTTTGTCGGTTAAATCGAGTGATTTGTTGTTAGTTTGATGGTTTTGTGGCTAATTGAAGTGTTTTGTGGCCAATTCGAGTGATTTGTTGACGAATTTGCCTCAAATGCGCAATAAAAATGACGCTTTTTCGCGCGCGGAACCACTGATTCAATTTCATTGAATCAGTGGTGCGGAATCACAGGGGTTTTTCCACTATATGGTGGAAAAATTTTGAAAAATGACTCATGCTGTAGTGGAAAAATTGAGTCGAAACACATGTTGTTGGTTGTGGTCGTCGGTGTCAAAACATCGATTTTTAGGGCGGCATAATGCAAAAAGCTTACGACACTCGGGATTCCCAAGCCGTCTCCGATCCAAGTACTAACCGAGCCCAACGTTGCTTAAATTGGCAGATCGGACGGGATGCCGTGTTTTCAACGTGGTATGGTCGTAAGCGGATGTTAGGCGGTTAATGCCGATTGAAATAGTGAAAGAGCGAGTGATCCTTTGCTGTTGAAGAGACGCGAGCCCATTCAGTGCACTTTTGGTGTGTCTCGTAAGAAGAAACGGCATCGACAGATACCTGTTTCGTCGAAGGTCGACAGATACCTGTTTCGTCGGTTTAATTACCCAAGTTTGAGGTTAGCATCAACCCCGACACCTTGTCGAAGTGTATCGGACAAATTTTGGAACGCGTCTCCGTAAGGAGATGCACTAAGCAATCGAAACCTCAACAGTTGAAGTGTTTTCTCGGTTACCTCGAGTGATATGTGGCCAATTGAAGTGTTTTGTGGCCAATTCGAGTGATTTCTTGACGCTTAAACGGCCCATTAACTTGCAATGCCTAGTTATCGGGCCGTTTAAGCGGTTTGTTGCTGATTTGAGTGTTTTTGTCGGTTAAATCGAGTGATTTGTTGTTAGTTTGATGGTTTTGTGGCTAATTGAAGTGTTTTGTGGCCAATTCGAGTGATTTGTTGACGAATTTGCCTCAAATGCGCAATAAAAAATGACGCTTTTTTCGCGCGCGGAACCACTGATTCAATTTCATTGAATCAGTGGTGCGGAATCACAGGGGTTTTTCCACTATATGGTGGAAAAATTTTGAAAAATGACTCATGCTGTAGTGGAAAAATTGAGTCGAAACACATGTTGTTGGTTGTGGTCGTCGGTGTCAAAACATCGATTTTTAGGGCGGCATAATGCAAAAAGCTTACGACACTCGGGATTCCCAAGCCGTCTCCGATCCAAGTACTAACCGAGCCCAACGTTGCTTAAATTGGCAGATCGGACGGGATGCCGTGTTTTCAACGTGGTATGGTCGTAAGCGGATGTTAGGCGGTTAATGCCGATTGAAATAGTGAAAGAGCGAGTGATCCTTTGCTGTTGAAGAGACGCGAGCCCATTCAGTGCACTTTTGGTGTGTCTCGTAAGAAGAAACGGCATCGACAGATACCTGTTTCGTCGAAGGTCGACAGATACCTGTTTCGTCGGTTTAATTACCCAAGTTTGAGGTTAGCATCAACCCCGACACCTTGTCGAAGTGTATCGGACAAATTTTGGAACGCGTCTCCGTAAGGAGATGCACTAAGCAATCGAAACCTCAACAGTTGAAGTGTTTTCTCGGTTACCTCGAGTGATATGTGGCCAATTGAAGTGTTTTGTGGCCAATTCGAGTGATTTCTTGACGCTTAAACGGCCCATTAACTTGCAATGCCTAGTTATCGGGCCGTTTAAGCGGTTTGTTGCTGATTTGAGTGTTTTTGTCGGTTAAATCGAGTGATTTGTTGTTAGTTTGATGGTTTTGTGGCTAATTGAAGTGTTTTGTGGCCAATTCGAGTGATTTGTTGACGAATTTGCCTCAAATGCGCAATAAAAAAATGACGCTTTTTCGCGCGCGGAACCACTGATTCAATTTCATTGAATCAGTGGTGCGGAATCACAGGGGTTTTTCCACTATATGGTGGAAAAATTTTGAAAAATGACTCATGCTGTAGTGGAAAAATTGAGTCGAAACACATGTTGTTGGTTGTGGTCGTCGGTGTCAAAACATCGATTTTTAGGGCGGCATAATGCAAAAGCTTACGACACTCGGGATTCCCAAGCCGTCTCCGATCCAAGTACTAACCGAGCCCAACGTTGCTTAAATTGGCAGATCGGACGGGATGCCGTGTTTTCAACGTGGTATGGTCGTAAGCGGATGTTAGGCGGTTAATGCCGATTGAAATAGTGAAAGAGCGAGTGATCCTTTGCTGTTGAAGAGACGCGAGCCCATTCAGTGCACTTTTGGTGTGTCTCGTAAGAAGAAACGGCATCGACAGATACCTGTTTCGTCGAAGGTCGACAGATACCTGTTTCGTCGGTTTAATTACCCAAGTTTGAGGTTAGCATCAACCCCGACACCTTGTCGAAGTGTATCGGACAAATTTTGGAACGCGTCTCCGTAAGGAGATGCACTAAGCAATCGAAACCTCAACAGTTGAAGTGTTTTCTCGGTTACCTCGAGTGATATGTGGCCAATTGAAGTGTTTTGTGGCCAATTCGAGTGATTTCTTGACGCTTAAACGGCCCATTAACTTGCAATGCCTAGTTATCGGGCCGTTTAAGCGGTTTGTTGCTAATTTAAGTGTTTTTGTCGGTTAAATCGAGTGATTTGTTGTTAGTTTGATGGTTTTGTGGCTAATTGAAGTGTTTTGTGGCCAATTCGAGTGATTTGTTGACGAATTTGCCTCAAATGCGCAATAAAAAATGACGCTTTTTTCGCGCGCGGAACCACTGATTCAATTTCATTGAATCAGTGGTGCGGAATCACAGGGGTTTTTCCACTATATGGTGGAAAAATTTTGAAAAATGACTCATGCTGTAGTGGAAAAATTGAGTCGAAACACATGTTGTTGGTTGTGGTCGTCGGTGTCAAAACATCGATTTTTAGGGCGGCATAATGCAAAAGCTTACGACACTCGGGATTCCCAAGCCGTCTCCGATCCAAGTACTAACCGAGCCCAACGTTGCTTAAATTGGCAGATCGGACGGGATGCCGTGTTTTCAACGTGGTATGGTCGTAAGCGGATGTTAGGCGGTTAATGCCGATTGAAATAGTGAAAGAGCGAGTGATCCTTTGCTGTTGAAGAGACGCGAGCCCATTCAGTGCACTTTTGGTGTGTCTCGTAAGAAGAAACGGCATCGACAGATACCTGTTTCGTCGAAGGTCGACAGATACCTGTTTCGTCGGTTTAATTACCCAAGTTTGAGGTTAGCATCAACCCCGACACCTTGTCGAAGTGTATCGGACAAATTTTGGAACGCGTCTCCGTAAGGAGATGCACTAAGCAATCGAAACCTCAACAGTTGAAGTGTTTTCTCGGTTACCTCGAGTGATATGTGGCCAATTGAAGTGTTTTGTGGCCAATTCGAGTGATTTCTTGACGCTTAAACGGCCCATTAACTTGCAATGCCTAGTTATCGGGCCGTTTAAGCGGTTTGTTGCTAATTTGAGTGTTTTTGTCGGTTAAATCGAGTGATTTGTTGTTAGTTTGATGGTTTTGTGGCTAATTGAAGTGTTTTGTGGCCAATTCGAGTGATTTGTTGACGAATTTGCCTCAAATGCGCAATAAAAAATGACGCTTTTTCGCGCGCGGAACCACTGATTCAATTTCATTGAATCAGTGGTGCGGAATCACAGGGGTTTTTCCACTATATGGTGGAAAAATTTTGAAAAATGACTCATGCTGTAGTGGAAAAATTGAGTCGAAACACATGTTGTTGGTTGTGGTCGTCGGTGTCAAAACATCGATTTTTAGGGCGGCATAATGCAAAAAGCTTACGACACTCGGGATTCCCAAGCCGTCTCCGATCCAAGTACTAACCGAGCCCAACGTTGCTTAAATTGGCAGATCGGACGGGATGCCGTGTTTTCAACGTGGTATGGTCGTAAGCGGATGTTAGGCGGTTAATGCCGATTGAAATAGTGAAAGAGCGAGTGATCCTTTGCTGTTGAAGAGACGCGAGCCCATTCAGTGCACTTTTGGTGTGTCTCGTAAGAAGAAACGGCATCGACAGATACCTGTTTCGTCGAAGGTCGACAGATACCTGTTTCGTCGGTTTAATTACCCAAGTTTGAGGTTAGCATCAACCCCGACACCTTGTCGAAGTGTATCGGACAAATTTTGGAACGCGTCTCCGTAAGGAGATGCACTAAGCAATCGAAACCTCAACAGTTGAAGTGTTTTCTCGGTTACCTCGAGTGATATGTGGCCAATTGAAGTGTTTTGTGGCCAATTCGAGTGATTTCTTGACGCTTAAACGGCCCATTAACTTGCAATGCCTAGTTATCGGGCCGTTTAAGCGGTTTGTTGCTAATTTGAGTGTTTTTGTCGGTTAAATCGAGTGATTTGTTGTTAGTTTGATGGTTTTGTGGCTAATTGAAGTGTTTTGTGGCCAATTCGAGTGATTTGTTGACGAATTTGCCTCAAATGCGCAATAAAAAATGACGCTTTTTCGCGCGCGGAACCACTGATTCAATTTCATTGAATCAGTGGTGCGGAATCACAGGGGTTTTTCCACTATATGGTGGAAAAATTTTGAAAAATGACTCATGCTGTAGTGGAAAAATTGAGTCGAAACACATGTTGTTGGTTGTGGTCGTCGGTGTCAAAACATCGATTTTTAGGGCGGCATAATGCAAAAAGCTTACGACACTCGGGATTCCCAAGCCGTCTCCGATCCAAGTACTAACCGAGCCCAACGTTGCTTAAATTGGCAGATCGGACGGGATGCCGTGTTTTCAACGTGGTATGGTCGTAAGCGGATGTTAGGCGGTTAATGCCGATTGAAATAGTGAAAGAGCGAGTGATCCTTTGCTGTTGAAGAGACGCGAGCCCATTCAGTGCACTTTTGGTGTGTCTCGTAAGAAGAAACGGCATCGACAGATACCTGTTTCGTCGAAGGTCGACAGATACCTGTTTCGTCGGTTTAATTACCCAAGTTTGAGGTTAGCATCAACCCCGACACCTTGTCGAAGTGTATCGGACAAATTTTGGAACGCGTCTCCGTAAGGAGATGCACTAAGCAATCGAAACCTCAACAGTTGAAGTGTTTTCTCGGTTACCTCGAGTGATATGTGGCCAATTGAAGTGTTTTGTGGCCAATTCGAGTGATTTCTTGACGCTTAAACGGCCCATTAACTTGCAATGCCTAGTTATCGGGCCGTTTAAGCGGTTTGTTGCTAATTTGAGTGTTTTTGTCGGTTAAATCGAGTGATTTGTTGTTAGTTTGATGGTTTTGTGGCTAATTGAAGTGTTTTGTGGCCAATTCGAGTGATTTGTTGACGAATTTGCCTCAAATGCGCAATAAAAAATGACGCTTTTTCGCGCGCGGAACCACTGATTCAATTTCATTGAATCAGTGGTGCGGAATCACAGGGGTTTTTCCACTATATGGTGGAAAAATTTTGAAAAATGACTCATGCTGTAGTGGAAAAATTGAGTCGAAACACATGTTGTTGGTTGTGGTCGTCGGTGTCAAAACATCGATTTTTAGGGCGGCATAATGCAAAAGCTTACGACACTCGGGATTCCCAAGCCGTCTCCGATCCAAGTACTAACCGAGCCCAACGTTGCTTAAATTGGCAGATCGGACGGGATGCCGTGTTTTCAACGTGGTATGGTCGTAAGCGGATGTTAGGCGGTTAATGCCGATTGAAATAGTGAAAGAGCGAGTGATCCTTTGCTGTTGAAGAGACGCGAGCCCATTCAGTGCACTTTTGGTGTGTCTCGTAAGAAGAAACGGCATCGACAGATACCTGTTTCGTCGAAGGTCGACAGATACCTGTTTCGTCGGTTTAATTACCCAAGTTTGAGGTTAGCATCAACCCCGACACCTTGTCGAAGTGTATCGGACAAATTTTGGAACGCGTCTCCGTAAGGAGATGCACTAAGCAATCGAAACCTCAACAGTTGAAGTGTTTTCTCGGTTACCTCGAGTGATATGTGGCCAATTGAAGTGTTTTGTGGCCAATTCGAGTGATTTCTTGACGCTTAAACGGCCCATTAACTTGCAATGCCTAGTTATCGGGCCGTTTAAGCGGTTTGTTGCTAATTTGAGTGTTTTTGTCGGTTAAATCGAGTGATTTGTTGTTAGTTTGATGGTTTTGTGGCTAATTGAAGTGTTTTGTGGCCAATTCGAGTGATTTGTTGACGAATTTGCCTCAAATGCGCAATAAAAAATGACGCTTTTTCGCGCGCGGAACCACTGATTCAATTTCATTGAATCAGTGGTGCGGAATCACAGGGGTTTTCCACTATATGGTGGAAAAATTTTGAAAAATGACTCATGCTGTAGTGGAAAAATTGAGTCGAAACACATGTTGTTGGTTGTGGTCGTCGGTGTCAAAACATCGATTTTTAGGGCGGCATAATGCAAAAAGCTTACGACACTCGGGATTCCCAAGCCGTCTCCGATCCAAGTACTAACCGAGCCCAACGTTGCTTAAATTGGCAGATCGGACGGGATGCCGTGTTTTCAACGTGGTATGGTCGTAAGCGGATGTTAGGCGGTTAATGCCGATTGAAATAGTGAAAGAGCGAGTGATCCTTTGCTGTTGAAGAGACGCGAGCCCATTCAGTGCACTTTTGGTGTGTCTCGTAAGAAGAAACGGCATCGACAGATACCTGTTTCGTCGAAGGTCGACAGATACCTGTTTCGTCGGTTTAATTACCCAAGTTTGAGGTTAGCATCAACCCCGACACCTTGTCGAAGTGTATCGGACAAATTTTGGAACGCGTCTCCGTAAGGAGATGCACTAAGCAATCGAAACCTCAACAGTTGAAGTGTTTTCTCGGTTACCTCGAGTGATATGTGGCCAATTGAAGTGTTTTGTGGCCAATTCGAGTGATTTCTTGACGCTTAAACGGCCCATTAACTTGCAATGCCTAGTTATCGGGCCGTTTAAGCGGTTTGTTGCTGATTTGAGTGTTTTTGTCGGTTAAATCGAGTGATTTGTTGTTAGTTTGATGGTTTTGTGGCTAATTGAAGTGTTTTGTGGCCAATTCGAGTGATTTGTTGACGAATTTGCCTCAAATGCGCAATAAAAAATGACGCTTTTTTCGCGCGCGGAACCACTGATTCAATTTCATTGAATCAGTGGTGCGGAATCACAGGGGTTTTTCCACTATATGGTGGAAAAATTTTGAAAAATGACTCATGCTGTAGTGGAAAAATTGAGTCGAAACACATGTTGTTGGTTGTGGTCGTCGGTGTCAAAACATCGATTTTTAGGGCGGCATAATGCAAAAAGCTTACGACACTCGGGATTCCCAAGCCGTCTCCGATCCAAGTACTAACCGAGCCCAACGTTGCTTAAATTGGCAGATCGGACGGGATGCCGTGTTTTCAACGTGGTATGGTCGTAAGCGGATGTTAGGCGGTTAATGCCGATTGAAATAGTGAAAGAGCGAGTGATCCTTTGCTGTTGAAGAGACGCGAGCCCATTCAGTGCACTTTTGGTGTGTCTCGTAAGAAGAAACGGCATCGACAGATACCTGTTTCGTCGAAGGTCGACAGATACCTGTTTCGTCGGTTTAATTACCCAAGTTTGAGGTTAGCATCAACCCCGACACCTTGTCGAAGTGTATCGGACAAATTTTGGAACGCGTCTCCGTAAGGAGATGCACTAAGCAATCGAAACCTCAACAGTTGAAGTGTTTTCTCGGTTACCTCGAGTGATATGTGGCCAATTGAAGTGTTTTGTGGCCAATTCGAGTGATTTCTTGACGCTTAAACGGCCCATTAACTTGCAATGCCTAGTTATCGGGCCGTTTAAGCGGTTTGTTGCTAATTTGAGTGTTTTTGTCGGTTAAATCGAGTAATTTGTTGTTAGTTTGATGGTTTTGTGGCTAATTGAAGTGTTTTGTGGCCAATTCGAGTGATTTGTTGACGAATTTGCCTCAAATGCGCAATAAAAAATGACGCTTTTTCGCGCGGGAACCACTGATTCAATTTCATTGAATCAGTGGTGCGGAATCACAGGGGTTTTTCCACTATATGGTGGAAAAATTTTGAAAAATGACTCATGCTGTAGTGGAAAAATTGAGTCGAAACACATGTTGTTGGTTGTGGTCGTCGGTGTCAAAACATCGATTTTTAGGGCGGCATAATGCAAAAGCTTACGACACTCGGGATTCCCAAGCCGTCTCCGATCCAAGTACTAACCGAGCCCAACGTTGCTTAAATTGGCAGATCGGACGGGATGCCGTGTTTTCAACGTGGTATGGTCGTAAGCGGATGTTAGGCGGTTAATGCCGATTGAAATAGTGAAAGAGCGAGTGATCCTTTGCTGTTGAAGAGACGCGAGCCCATTCAGTGCACTTTTGGTGTGTCTCGTAAGAAGAAACGGCATCGACAGATACCTGTTTCGTCGAAGGTCGACAGATACCTGTTTCGTCGGTTTAATTACCCAAGTTTGAGGTTAGCATCAACCCCGACACCTTGTCGAAGTGTATCGGACAAATTTTGGAACGCGTCTCCGTAAGGAGATGCACTAAGCAATCGAAACCTCAACAGTTGAAGTGTTTTCTCGGTTACCTCGAGTGATATGTGGCCAATTGAAGTGTTTTGTGGCCAATTCGAGTGATTTCTTGACCTTTCACATTGCAATGCCTAGTTATCGGGCCGTTTAAGCGGTTTGTTGCTAATTTGAGTGTTTTTGTCGGTTAAATCGAGTAATTTGTTGTTAGTTTGATGGTTTTGTGGCTAATTGAAGTGTTTTGTGGCCAATTCGAGTGATTTGTTGACGAATTTGCCTCAAATGCGCAATAAAAAATGACGCTTTTTCGCGCGCGGAACCACTGATTCAATTTCATTGAATCAGTGGTGCGGAATCACAGGGGTTTTTCCACTATATGGTGGAAAAATTTTGAAAAATGACTCATGCTGTAGTGGAAAAATTGAGTCGAAACACATGTTGTTGGTTGTGGTCGTCGGTGTCAAAACATCGATTTTTAGGGCGGCATAATGCAAAAAGCTTACGACACTCGGGATTCCCAAGCCGTCTCCGATCCAAGTACTAACCGAGCCCAACGTTGCTTAAATTGGCAGATCGGACGGGATGCCGTGTTTTCAACGTGGTATGGTCGTAAGCGGATGTTAGGCGGTTAATGCCGATTGAAATAGTGAAAGAGCGAGTGATCCTTTGCTGTTGAAGAGACGCGAGCCCATTCAGTGCACTTTTGGTGTGTCTCGTAAGAAGAAACGGCATCGACAGATACCTGTTTCGTCGAAGGTCGACAGATACCTGTTTCGTCGGTTTAATTACCCAAGTTTGAGGTTAGCATCAACCCCGACACCTTGTCGAAGTGTATCGGACAAATTTTGGAACGCGTCTCCGTAAGGGAGATGCACTAAGCAATCGAAACCTCAACAGTTGAAGTGTTTTCTCGGTTACCTCGAGTGATATGTGGCCAATTGAAGTGTTTTGTGGCCAATTCGAGTGATTTCTTGACTAAACGGCCCATTAACTTGCAATGCCAAGTTATCGGGCCGTTTAAGCGGTTTGTTGCTAATTTGAGTGTTTTTGTCGGTTAAATCGAGTAATTTGTTGTTAGTTTGATGGTTTTGTGGCTAATTGAAGTGTTTTGTGGCCAATTCGAGTGATTTGTTGACCAATTTACATTGCAATGCCAAGTTAATTGGCCGCTTTTAGGCGGTTTGTTGCTAATTTAAGTGTTTTTGTCGGTTAAATCGCGTAATTTGTTGCTAATTTGATGGTTTTGTGGCTAATTGAAGTGTTTTGTGGCCAATTCGAGTGATTTCTTGACCATTTACATTGCAATGCCAAGTTAATGGGTCGTTTAAGCGGTTTGTTGCTAATTTAAGTGTTTTTGTCGGTTAAATCGCGTAATTTGTTGCTAATATTGATGGTTTTGTGGCTAATTGAAGTGTTTTGTAACCAATTCGAGTGATTTCTTGACCATTTGCATTGCAATGCCAAGTTAATGGGCCGTTTAAGCGGTTTGTTGCTAATTTAAGTGTTTTTGTCGGTTAAATCGCGTGATTTGTTCCCTAATTTGATGGTTTTGTGGCTAATTGAAGTGTTTTGTGGCCAATTCGAGTGATTTCTTGACCATTTACATTGCAATGCCAAGTTAATGGGTCGTTTAAGCGGTTTGTTGCTAATTTAAAGTGTTTTTGTCGGTTAAATCGCGTAATTTGTTGCTAATTTGATGGTTTTGTGGCTAATTGAAGTGTTTTGTGGCCAATTCGAGTGATTTCTTGACCATTTACATTGCAATGCCAAGTTAATGGGTCGTTTAAGCGGTTTGTTGCTAATTTAAGTGTTTTTGCTCGGTTAAATCGCGTAATTTGTTGCTAATTTGATGGTTTTGTGGCTAATTGAAGTGTTTTGTGGCCAATTCGAGTGATTTCTTGACCATTTACATTGCAATGCCAAGTTAACGGGTCGTTTAAGCGGTTTGTTGCTAATTTAAGTGTTTTTGTCGGTTAAATCGCGTAATTTGTTGCTAATTTGATGGTTTTGTGGCTAATTGAAGTGTTTTGTGGCCAATTCGAGTGATTTCTTGACCATTTACATTGCAATGCCTAGTTAATCGGGTCGTTTAAGCGGTTTGTTGCTAATTTAAGTGTTTTTGTCGGTTAAATCGCGTAATTTGTTGCTAATTTGATGGTTTTGTGGCTAATTGAAGTGTTTTGTGGCCAATTCGAGTGATTTCTTGACGAATTCTGCCTCAAATGCGCAATAAAAAATGACGCTTTTTTCGCGCGCGGAACCACTGATTCAATTTCATTGAATCAGTGGTGCGGAATCACAGGGGTTTTTCCACTATATGGTGGAAAAATTTTGAAAAATGACTGATGCTGTAGTGGAAAAATTGAGCCGAAACACATGTTGTTGGTTGTTGTCGTCGGTGTCAAATCATCGATTTTTCGAGCGGCATAATGCAAAAAGCTTACGACACTCCGGGATTCCCAAGCCGTCTCCGATCCAAGTACTAACCGAGCCCAACGTTGCTTAACTTGGCAGATCGGACGGGATGCCGTGTTTTCAACGTGGTATGGTCGTAAGCGGATGGTAGGCGGTTAATGCCGATTGAAATAGTGAAAGAGCGAGTGATCCTTTGCTGTTGAAGAGACGCGAGCCCATTCAGTGCACTTTTGGTGTGTCTCGTAAGAAGAAACGGCATCTGGCACCCGGCCTCTCGACAAAGCTCGACAGATACCTGTTTCGTCGGTTTAATTACCCAAGTTTGAGGTTAGCATTAACCCCGAGACCTTGTCGAAGTGTATCGGACAAATTTTTGGAACGCGTCTCCGTAAGGGGATGATGCACTAAGCAATCGAAACCTCAACAGTTGAAGTGTATTTCTCGGTTACCTCGAGTGATCTGTTGCTAATTGAAGTGTTTTGTGGCCAATTCGAGTGATTTCTTGACCATTTACATTGCAATGCCAAGTTAATGGGTCGTTTAAGCGGTTTGTTGCTAATTTAAGTGTTTTTGTCGGTTAAATCGCGTAATTTGTTGCTAATTTGATGGTTTTGTGGCTAATTGAAGTGTTTTGTGGCCAATTCGAGTGATTTCTTGACCATTTGCATTGCAAATGCCAAGTTAATGGGTCGTTTAAGCGGTTGCACTGTTGCTAATTTAAGTGTTTTTGTCGGTTAAATCGCGTAATTTGTTGCTAATTTGATGGTTTTGTGGCTAATTGGTGTTTTGTGGCCAATTCGAGTGATTTCTTGACCATTTTACATTGCAATGCCAAGTTAATGGGTCGTTTAAGCGGTTTTGTTGCTAATTTAAGTGTTTTTTGTCGGTTAATCGCGTAATTTGTTGCCAATTTGATGGTTTTGTGGCGAATTGAAGTGTTTGTAGCCAATTCGGTGGTTTTTGACCATTTACATTGCAATGCCAAGTTAATGGGATCGTTTAAGCGGTTTGATTGCTAATTTAAGTGTTTTTTGTCGGTTAAATCGCGTAATTTGTTGCTAATTTGATGGTTTTGTGGCTAATTGAAGTGTTTTGTGGCCAATTCGAGTGATTTCTTGACCATTTACATTGCAATGCCAAGTTAATGGGTCGTTTAAGCGGTTTGTTGCTAATTTAAGTGTTTTTGTCGGTTAAATCGCGTAATTTGTTGCTAATTTGATGGTTTTGTGGCTAATTGAAGTGTTTTGTGGCCAATTCGAGTGATTTCTTGACCATTTACATTGCAATGCCAAGTTAATGGGTCGTTTTAAGCGGTTTGTTGCTAATTTAAGTGTTTTTGTCGGTTAAATCGCGTAATTTGTTGCTAATTTGATGGTTTTGTGGCTAATTGAAGTGTTTTGTGGCCAATTCGAGTGATTTCTTGACGAATCTGCCTCAAATGCGCAATAAAAAAATGACGCTTTTTTCGCGCGCGGAACCACTGATTCAATTTCATTGAATCAGTGGTGCGGAATCACAGGGTTTTTCCACTATATGGTGGAAAAATTTTGAAAAATGACTGATGCTGTAGTGGAAAAATTGAGCCGAAACACATGTTGTTGGTTGTTGTCGTCGGTGTCAAATCATCGATTTTTAGAGCGGCATAATGCAAAAAGCTTACGACACTCGGGATTCCCAAGCCGTCTCCGATCCAAGTACCCAACCGAGCCCAACGTTGCTTAACTTGGCAGATCGGACGGGATGCCGTGTTTTCAACGTGGTATGGTCGTAAGCGGATGGTAGGCGGTTAATGCCGATTGAAATAGTGAAAGAGCGAGTGATCCTTTGCTGTTGAAGAGACGCGAGCCCATTCAGTGCACTTTTGGTGTGTCTCGTAAGAAGAAACGGCATCTGGCACTCCGGCCTCCCACAAAGCTCGACAGATACCTGTTTCGTCGGTTTAATTACCCAAGTTTGAGGTTAGCATTAACCCCGAGACCTTGTCGAAGTGTATCGGACAAATTTTGGAACGCGTCTCCGTAAGGGGATGATGCACTAAGCAATCGAAACCTCAACAGTTGAAGTGTATTCTCGGTTACCTCGAGTGATCTGTTGCTAATTGAAGTGTTTTGTAGCCAATTCGAGTGATTTCTTGACCATTTACATTGCAATGCCAAGTTAATGGGTCGTTTAAGCGGTTTGTTGCTAATTTAAGTGTTTTTGTCGGTTAAATCGCGTAATTTGTTGCTAATTTGATGGTTTTGTGGCTAATTGAAGTGTTTTGTGGCCAATTCGAGTGATTTCTTGACCATTTACATTGCAATGCCAAGTTAATGGGTCGTTTAAGCGGTTTGTTGCTAATTTAAGTGTTTTTGTCGGTTAAATCGCGTAATTTGTTGCTAATTTGATGGTTTTGTGGCTAATTGAAGTGTTTTGTGGCCAATTCGAGTGGATTTCTTGACCATTTACATTGCAAATGCCAAGTTTAAATGGGTCGTTTAAGCGGTTTGTTGCTAATTTAAGTGTTTTTGTCGGTTAAATCGCGTAATTTGTTGCTAATTTGTGGTTTTGTGGCTAATTGAAGTGTTTTGTGGCCAATTCGAGTGATTTCTTGACCATTTACATTGCAATGCCAAGTTAATGGGTCGTTTAAGCGGTTTGTTGCTAATTTAAGTGTTTTTGTCGGTTAAACCGAGTAATTTGTTGCTAATTTGATGGTTTTGTGGCTAATTGAAGTGTTTTGTGGCCAATTCGAGTGATTTCTGACCATTTACATTGCAATGCCAGTTAATGGGTCGTTTAAGCGGTTTGTTGCTAATTTAAGTGTTTTTGTCGGTTAAATCGCGTAATTTGTTGCTAATTTGATGGTTTTGTGGCTAATTGAAGTGTTTTGTGGCCAATTCGAGTGATTTCTTGACCATTTACATTGCAATGCCAAGTTAACTGGGTCGTTTAAGCGGTTGTCGCATTTAAGTGTTTTGTCGGTTAAATCGCCAATTTGTTGCAACCTGATGGTTTTGTGCTATTGAAGTGTTTTGTAACCCAATTCGAGTGATTTCGACCATTTACATTGGAATGCCAAGTTAAATGGGTCGTTTAAGCGGTTTGTTGCTAATTTAAGTGTTTTTGTCGGTTAAATCGCGTAATTTGTTGCCAAATTTGATGGTTTTGTGGCTAATTGAAGTGTTTTGTGGCCAATTCGAGTGATTTCTTGACCATTTAGCCCATTGCAATGCCAAGTTAATGGGTCGTTTAAGCGGTTTGTTGCTAATTTAAGTGTTTTTGTCGGTTAAATCGCGTAATTTGTTGCTAATTTGATGGTTTTGTGGCTAATTGAAGTGTTTTGTGGCCAATTCGAGTGATTTCTTGACGAATCTGCCTCAAATGCGCAATAAAAAAATGACGCTTTTTTCGCGCGCGGAACCACTGATTCAATTTCATTGAATCAGTGGTGCGGAATCACAGGGGTTTTTCCACTATATGGTGGAAAAATTTTGAAAAATGACTGATGCTGTAGTGGAAAAATTGAGCCGAAACACATGTTGTTGGTTGTTGTCGTCGGTGTCAAATCATCGATTTTTCGAGCGGCATAATGCAAAAGCTTACGACACTCCGGGATTCCTAAGCCGTCTCCGATCCAAGTACTAACCGAGCCCAACGTTGCTTAACTTGGCAGATCGGACGGGATGCCGTGTTTTCAACGTGGTATGGTCGTAAGCGGATGGTAGGCGGTTAATGCCGATTGAAATAGTGAAAGAGCGAGTGATCCTTTGCTGTTGAAGAGACGCGAGCCCATTCAGTGCACTTTTGGTGTGTCTCGTAAGAAGAAACGGCATCTGGCACCCGGCCTCTCCACAAAGCTCGACAGATACCTGTTTCGTCGGTTTAATTACCCAAGTTTGAGGTTAGCATTAACCCCGAGACCTTGTCGAAGTGTATCGGACAAATTTTGGAACGCGTCTCCGTAAGGGGATGATGCACTAAGCAATCGAAACCTCAACAGTTGAAGTGTATTCTCGGTTACCTCGAGTGATCTGTTGCTAATTGAAGTGTTTTGTGGCCAATTCGAGTGATTTCTTGAACCATTTACATTGCAATGCCAAGTTAATGGGTCGTTTAAGCGGTTTGTTGCTAATTTAAGTGTTTTTGTCGGTTAAATCGCGTAATTTGTTGCTAATTTGATGGTTTTGTGGCTAATTGAAGTGTTTTGTGGCCAATTCGAGTGATTTCTTGACCAATTTACATTGCAATGCCAAGTTAATGGGTCGTTTAAGCGGTTTGTTGCTAATTTAAGTGTTTTTGTCGGTTAAATCGCGTAATTTGTTGCTAATTTGATGGTTTTGTGGCTAATTGAAGTGTTTTGTGGCCAATTCGAGTGATTTCTTGACCATAAAAATTAACGCTTACAAATTACATTGCAATGCCAAGTTAATGGGTCGTTTAAGCGGTTTGTTGCTAATTTAAGTGTTTTTGTCCGGTTAAATCGCGTAATTTGTTGCTAATTTGATGGTTTTGTGGCTAATTGAAGTGTTTTGTGGCCAATTCGAGTGATTTCTTGACCATTTACATTGCAATGCCAAGTTAATGGGCGTTTAAGCGGTTTGTTGCTAATTTAAGTGTTTTGTCGGTTAAATCGCGGAATTTGTTGCTAATTTGATGGTTTTGTGGCTGTTGAAGTGTTTTGTGGCCAATTCGAGTGATTTCTGACCATTACATTGCAATGCCAAGTTAATGGGCGCTTAAGCGGTTGTTGCGATTAAGTGTTTTTGTCGGTTAAATCGCGAATTTGTTGCAAATTTGATGTTTTGTGGCTAATTGAAGTGTTTTTGTGGCCAATTCGAGTGATTTCTTGACCATTTATCGCAATGCCAAGTTAATGGGTCGTTTAAGCGGTTTGTTGCAATAGTTAAGTGTTTTTGCTGTTAAAAAATACGCGCCACCCATTTGTTGCAATTTGGTGGTTTTGAGAAACGGCTAATTGAAGTGTTTTGTGGCCAATTCGAGTGATTTCTTGACCATTTACATTGCAATGCCAAGTTAATGGGTCGTTTAAGCGGTTTGTTGCTAATTTGAAGTGTTTTTGTCGGTTAAATCGCGTAATTTGTTGCTAATTTGATGGTTTTGTGGCTAATTGAAGTGTTTTGTGGCCAATTCGAGTGATTTCTTGACCATTTACATTGCAATGCCAAGTTAATGGGTCGTTTAAGCGGTTTGTTGCTAATTTAAGTGTTTTTGTCGGTTAAATCGCGTAATTTGTTGCTAATTTGATGGTTTTGTGGCTAATTGAAGTGTTTTGTGGCCAATTCGAGTGATTTCTTGACGAATCTGCCTCAAATGCGCAATAAAAAAATGACGCTTTTTCGCGCGCGGAACCACTGATTCAATTTCATTGAATCAGTGGTGCGGAATCACAGGGGTTTTTCCACTATATGGTGGAAAAATTTTGAAAAATGACTGATGCTGTAGTGGAAAAATTGAGCCGAAACACATGTTGTTGGTTGTTGTCGTCGGTGTCAAATCATCGATTTTTCGAGCGGCATAATGCAAAAAGCTTACGACACTCGGGATTCCCAAGCCGTCTCCGATCCAAGTACTAACCGAGCCCAACGTTGCTTAACTTGGCAGATCGGACGGGATGCCGTGTTTTCAACGTGGTATGGTCGTAAGCGGATGGTAGGCGGTTAATGCCGATTGAAATAGTGAAAGAGCGAGTGATCCTTTGCTGTTGAAGAGACGCGAGCCCATTCAGTGCACTTTTGGTGTGTCTCGTAAGAAGAAACGGCATCTGGCACCCGGCCTCTCCACAAAGCTCGACAGATACCTGTTTCGTCGGTTTAATTACCCAAGTTTGAGGTTAGCATTAACCCCGAGACCTTGTCGAAGTGTATCGGACAAATTTTGGAACGCGTCTCCGTAAGGGGATGATGCACTAAGCAATCGAAACCTCAACAGTTGAAGTGTATTCTCGGTTACCTCGAGTGATCTGTTGCTAATTGAAGTGTTTTGTGGCCAATTCGAGTGATTTCTTGACCATTTACATTGCAATGCCAAGTTAATGGGTCGTTTAAGCGGTTTGTTGCTAATTTAAGTGTTTTTGTCGGTTAAATCGCGTAATTTGTTGCTAATTTGATGGTTTTGTGGCTAATTGAAGTGTTTTGTGGCCAATTCGAGTGATTTCTTGACCATTTACATTGCAATGCCAAGTTAATGGGTCGTTTAAGCGGTTTGTTGCTAATTTAAGTGTTTTTGTCCGGTTAAATCGCGTAATTTGTTGCTAATTTGATGGTTTTGTGCAATTGATGTTTTGTGCCACGCGATTTCGACCATTTCTCACCGTAGGGCCGTTTAGCGGTTTGTCGCCAATTTGGTGTTTTTGCGGTTAAATCGCGCAATTTGTTGCTAATTTGATGGTTTTGTGGGCTAATTGAAGTGTTTTGTGGCCAATTCGAGTGATTTCTTGACCATTTACATTGCAATGCCAAGTTAATGGGTCGTTTAAGCGGTTTGTTGCTAATTTAAGTGTTTTTGTCGGTTAAATCGCGTAATTTGTTGCTAATTTGATGGTTTTGTGGCTAATTGAAGTGTTTTGTGGCCAATTCGAGTGATTTCTTGACGAATCTGCCTCAAATGCGCAATAAAAAAATGACGCTTTTTTCGCGCGCGGAACCACTGATTCAATTTCATTGAATCAGTGGTGCGGAATCACAGGGGTTTTTCCACTATATGGTGGAAAAATTTTGAAAAATGACTGATGCTGTAGTGGAAAAATTGAGCCGAAACACATGTTGTTGGTTGTTGTCGTCGGTGTCAAATCATCGATTTTTCGAGCGGCATAATGCAAAAAGCTTACGACACTCGGGATTCCCAAGCCGTCTCCGATCCAAGTACTAACCGAGCCCAACGTTGCTTAACTTGGCAGATCGGACGGGATGCCGTGTTTTCAACGTGGTATGGTCGTAAGCGGATGGTAGGCGGTTAATGCCGATTGAAATAGTGAAAGAGCGAGTGATCCTTTGCTGTTGAAGAGACGCGAGCCCATTCAGTGCACTTTTGGTGTGTCTCGTAAGAAGAAACGGCATCTGGCACCCGGCCTCTCCACAAAGCTCGACAGATACCTGTTTCGTCGGTTTAATTACCCAAGTTTGAGGTTAGCATTAACCCCGAGACCTTGTCGAAGTGTATCGGACAAATTTTGGAACGCGTCTCCGTAAGGGGATGATGCACTAAGCAATCGAAACCTCAACAGTTGAAGTGTATTCTCGGTTACCTCGAGTGATCTGTTGCTAATTGAAGTGTTTTGTGGCCAATTCGAGTGATTTCTTGACCATTTACATTGCAAATGCCAAGTTAATGGGTCGTTTAAGCGGTTTGTTGCTAATTTAAGTGTTTTTGTCGGTTAAATCGCGTAATTTGTTGCTAATTTGATGGTTTTGTGGCTAATTGAAGTGTTTTGTGGCCAATTCGAGTGATTTCTTGACCATTTACATTGCAATGCCAAGTTAATGGGTCGTTTAAGCGGTTTGTTGCTAATTTAAGTGTTTTTGTCGGTTAAATCGCGTAATTTGTTGCTAATTTGATGGTTTTGTGGCTAATTGAAGTGTTTTGTGGCCAATTCGAGTGATTTCTTGACCTTTTACATTGCAATGCCAAGTTAATGGGTCGTTTAAGCGGTTTGTTGCTAATTTAAGTGTTTTTGTCGGTTAAATCGCGTAATTTGTTGCTAATTTGATGGTTTTGTGGCTAATTGAAGTGTTTTGTGGCCAATTCGAGTGATTTCTTGACGAATCTGCCTCAAATGCGCAATAAAAATGACGCTTTTTCGCGCGCGGAACCACTGATTCAATTTCATTGAATCAGTGGTGCGGAATCACAGGGGTTTTTCCACTATATGGTGGAAAAATTTTGAAAAAATGACTGATGCTGTAGTGGAAAAATTGAGCCGAAACACATGTTGTTGGTTGTTGTCGTCGGTGTCAAATCATCGATTTTTCGAGCGGCATAATGCAAAAAGCTTACGACACTCGGGATTCCCAAGCCGTCTCCGATCCAAGTACTAACCGAGCCCAACGTTGCTTAACTTGGCAGATCGGACGGGATGCCGTGTTTTCAACGTGGTATGGTCGTAAGCGGATGGTAGGCGGTTAATGCCGATTGAAATAGTGAAAGAGCGAGTGATCCTTTGCTGTTGAAGAGACGCGAGCCCATTCAGTGCACTTTTGGTGTGTCTCGTAAGAAGAAACGGCATCTGGCACCCGGCCTCTCCACAAAGCTCGACAGATACCTGTTTCGTCGGTTTAATTACCCAAGTTTGAGGTTAGCATTAACCCCGAGACCTTGTCGAAGTGTATCGGACAAATTTTGGAACGCGTCTCCGTAAGGGATGATGCACTAAGCAATCGAAACCTCAACAGTTGAAGTGTATTCTCGGTTACCTCGAGTGATCTGTTGCTAATTGAAGTGTTTTGTGGCCAATTCGAGTGATTTCTTGACCATTTACATTGCAATGCCAAGTTAATGGGCCGTTTAAGCGGTTTGTTGCTAATTTAAGTGTTTTTGTCGGTTAAATCGCGTAATTTGTTGCTAATTTGATGGTTTTGTGGCTAATTGAAGTGTTTTGTGGCCAATTCGAGTGATTTCTTGACCATTTACATTGCAATGCCAAGTTAATGGGTCGTTTAAGCGGTTTGTTGCTAATTTAAGTGTTTTTGTCGGTTAAATCGCGTAATTTGTTGCTAATTTGATGGTTTTGTGGCTAATTGAAGTGTTTTGTGGCAAACCCGGGCGGCCCCACCCCCCCCCCCCCCCCCCAATTCGAGTGATTTCCGACCATTTACATTGGCAATGCCAAGTTAATGGGTCGTTTAAGCGGTTTGTTGCGTTAATTTAAGTGTTTTTTGTCGGTTAAATCGCGTAATTTGTTGCTAATTTGATGGTTTTTGTGGCCAATTGAAGTGTTTTGTGGCCAATTCGAGTGATTTCGACCATTTACTTGCAATGCCAAGTTATGGGCGTGCGGTTTGTTGCCAATTTGAGTTTTTGTCGGTTAAATCGGTAATTTGTTGCTAATTTGATGGTTTTGTGGCTAATTGAAGTGTTTTGTGGCCAATTCGAGTGATTTCTTGACGAATCTGCTCAAATGCGCACTAAAAAATGACGCTTTTTCGCGCGCGGAACCACTGATTCAATTTCATTGAATCAGTGGTGCGGAATCACAGGGGTTTTCCACTATATGGTGGAAAAATTTTGAAAAAATGACTGATGCTGTAGTGGAAAAATTGAGCCGAAACACATGTTGTTGGTTGTTGTCGTCGGTGTCAAATCATCGATTTTTCGAGCGGCATAATGCAAAAGCTTACGACACTCGGGATTCCCAAGCCGTCTCCGATCCAAGTACTAACCGAGCCCAACGTTGCTTAACTTGGCAGATCGGACGGGATGCCGTGTTTTCAACGTGGTATGGTCGTAAGCGGATGGTAGGCGGTTAATGCCGATTGAAATAGTGAAAGAGCGAGTGATCCTTTGCTGTTGAAGAGACGCGAGCCCATTCAGTGCACTTTTGGTGTGTCTCGTAAGAAGAAACGGCATCTGGCACCCGGCCTCTCCACAAAGCTCGACAGATACCTGTTTCGTCGGTTTAATTACCCAAGTTTGAGGTTAGCATTAACCCCGAGACCTTGTCGAAGTGTATCGGACAAATTTTGGAACGCGTCTCCGTAAGGGGATGATGCACTAAGCAATCGAAACCTCAACAGTTGAAGTGTATTCTCGGTTACCTCGAGTGATCTGTTGCTAATTGAAGTGTTTTGTGGCCAATTCGAGTGATTTCTTGACCATTTACATTGCAATGCCAAGTTAATGGGTCGTTTAAGCGGTTTGTTGCTAATTTAAGTGTTTTTTGTCGGTTAAATC
>CAUEEP010000380.1:0-15877 GCA_958450365.1 Mesorhabditis belari | reverse complement strand
TTTTCACAAATCTTGCATGCCTTCAATGTTGTTAGAATGCTTGTTATGCTTGTTAGAATGCTTGTTAGAATGCCAAACGCTTTAGCTGCACACAAATTTTGGACTGTTTATCTGTTCGTTATAAATTAGTGTGATTTCACAAAGAAACAATGTATTGGAGCTGAGAATTCTTGGAGCTGAGAAGCCCATTGGTCAAAAATTCTCAACTTTGGTCTTCAACTTCAAAATTCAGGATCACTACTGTTTCCGTGTCAGCGAATACATTGATGCTTCGGGAAAAGCTGCAGATCGTTTCCAAAATCCGATCCAAATGATACAAAGACGAATTTTAATTTGTGCTCTTCGGCTTCGGAATTTGTGCATAGAGCTCTTCGGCTAAAGACGAGACTCGATTTTTGTGAGCGAAGAAGATAGGAAAACCTGTGATGGAGATGGGCGATAGTGAAACTATCCCATTTGCTCGACTGAGAAACTATCATCTAGCATTGTCAGTCAAAAGAATGTAAGCAAAGATTTCAAAAGCTTATAATTGTGAAAGTAATGATTGGAAATTTGGCATTTTAGGCAGTGTTTTGCCAATACCTTTCTGGCTTTGCTGTTTCCTGATGGTGCAGTTGACGTTTTGTCAACCATTATTTTATTCAACTACTTTATTTTAAAAGATGCTATTTTCTTAATAAATACCCATATTCAACATTTCCAAAAGCTATGTTTCATAATAAATTCTTAAAAATTCCATCATTTTCGTTCTCGCATCATTTTGGTCTGTCTACCAAAAAAAATGACTACTCTTGTTTGGGTTTTCGAATTCATAAGAATCTGTCCAATCAAATAATCAAATAAAATTCATTCAAACCTTATCACAATTCTTGAACAAAATAAGACACTCTAGATGGATGAACCTGAAAAAAGCCAATAAAGTAGTAGTACCAACTAAAACAGTAACCTAATAGAGTTTTTGTAAGCTCCCAAAAACATCATTTTTGTCAATTTTTAGACCTGTTTTCCGGCTTTCCGTGTGATCGTTAAACGTCAGCATGGATCAGTTATCATGGACGCGGGAAGCTCGAGTACAGGTCTATGGACTGAAGGATGTTGATTCACTATTTTGGGGCGATCAATGGAGTGAAGAGTACGAAACTTGGAACTAAGTTGTATGCAAATTAGCAAACTTTTATGAAATGAATCCCTGTTGTAGACATTCGGCGTTAAATAATATGACTTCATGGTGAGAGGTTGAATGAGCGATATATCTGCAGATCTTCTAATTACGTCAATCAGATGCCATCAAAGGGTTGAATGGTCGACAAGAGTGCTTTTGCCTTTGCTTTTTTTATAAGTGCTTCCGGAATAAATTTTAGAGCTACAGAAAAAATCGGGAATAAATATCGATAAAAACAAGAATCAGATCTATGATTAGGTTTGTCCTATAAAAAACTAGGACACTTTTGTTTCGATCTGGTTTTATTCAATGCTTATCCAATAAATACTCCTATTAAACATAATAAATTTATCAAAATAGATGAATTCAAACTGTGTAATATAAGACTTTATAAAAATTGATTCTTAACAATTCCCTTTGAAAATAACCTTTTCAACAATTCATCAAAAATTCCCTCTTCAGTCCTGAAACTTTTCGCATCATTTTTGCCTGTTTACCAAAAAAGCATGACTTGTCTTGTTTAGGTTTCGAATTCGCAACACAATTTGTCCAATCAAATATCAAATAAAGATTCAATCAAATCCCGAAGTTTCCAATCATTCAATCGTTTTTCAGATCAAGTATTCTTACGTTATCGCGCCGTTTCGACAATCTTGGTGGCCTTCTGTTGTCATGGCAGGCAACCAATGGTGGATTACTGTAACGGTTACAGAGAAACCAGTATACTAAACTCATTTCTAAAGAAAATCAACAAACAGATCAAGAAAAATGTTAGGCGCGAATATCCAATTCAGATGAAAAGCAGTTTCACTTCCAGATCCTCAACTGAAACGGGTGCCGATTGTCAAGCTCGTGGATGGGAATCGTGTGAACTCATGCCGAATTCGACTCAAGGGATTTGTCAAAGGACGCGCCTTTTGAACATAAAACCATCAATTCATTCCAAATAATTTCCATTGTATTGACGACTTCTGCCCATTTTACAGGCAATTTGCAGATTCCTCTTTCGTAGTAGGATTTTGGTTTTGTGTGTGAGACAAGTGTGAAAAAGTGGAGGGCTGGAGATATCCTTCCCAGTTTGAGCACTTTTCTTCAAAACACCCATTTTGGTGTCAATAGAAAAGTTGCAGAGAATCAAAATTAGGCTTATAATGAAATTTCCCCAAGATACACTTAGTTTTAAAACCAAGTAAAGTTTTGTGAATGTTTGTAAATTAAAAATTTCTTGAAAACCAGTTTTAGAATCGTTCAGAAAATTTGGATATAAGCTTAATTTTACAGTCTCTACTAACTTTTCCAGCTATTTTACAGGAAAATGGGTTTCTTTTGGAAGAAAGTTCTCAAACTATATCCTATGACAATGGCCATGAATTTTCAATTCACCAATCTAATAGATTGAGATTAGCCTTGATTTGAGGAGAAGTCAATGTCCGATTTGAGGAGTTGGAGTCGGCCGAGTCAATTTGGCATAGGAGGAGGGAAGGGGGGTATGTAAAGCCCTGCGCCGGACGACGAGCGATTACGCGGCCGCACGAGGGCTCCACACTGAACACACAAATTTTATGAATATGGTCGACAAGAGTGCTTTTTGCCTTCGCTTTTTAAGCGATTCAGGCATAAATTTCGAAATTTTGAAAAGATCAGGAATAAATATCGATAAAACAAATTAGTTTATTATTAGGTTGTCCCATAAAAACCTCGAGATTTTTGTTTTGATACTCGTTCTTTCAAGGTGATTGTTTTAACATTTTGTTCTAGCCATTGTTTTATTCAATATTTATCTCAATAAATACTAATTTCAATAATACCCGGAATGAACATTTCAAAAGCCGTTTATCACAGTAAATTCTCAACAACTCCATCATTTTCGTTCTCGCATCATTTTTATCAATTTACCAAAAGAAACTTGTCTTGTTGACAAATGACATACTTGTTTGGTTTCTCAAATTCATAAGACTTTTTCCAATCAAATAATCAAATAAAATTCAATCAAACCAAAAAGTTTCAATCATTCAATCGTCTTTTTCAAATGAAATCATTTCTTTCGATTCTTGCCATTTCAGAAATCTCAGTAATGTATTATTTTGTCATGGCAGGCAACCAATGGTGAGTTACTGTAGCAGTTTACAATTAAGCTATTATTAAAACTAATTTCTAAAGACAATAAGCTTTCTGATCAAAAGAGGTTCAAGTATCAAATTCAGGAGTGAAAGACTGTTTTCAAATACAGATCCTCTGCAGAAACAGGTGCAGATTGCCAAGCTCGTGGATGGGAATCGTGTGCACTCATGCAACTCAAAGGAATTACCAAGGACGCATAGTATATTGCTCGAGCTTTTAAGTGTTTGAGGACTAATATAAGTTCTAATCTAAAATAATATCCATAGCTTTTGTCTGATAGTCACTTAACCATCATCACTAATTATTGATCAGACTTGGCGTCAGACATCGGTAAATGACAGCGGTACTTGTTTTGCCTCCAGTCCAGTGCCGGCACCGAGACGGATGCCCGTTAAATCGAAGTCCCCCCAGATAAATCAAGCTCTGCGAGACGAATGGATTGAATCCTGAGATCAAAAACTTTTTGACCAACATCTGTTCTGATGATGATTTACGTAAGAAGAGCGGATTCGGTGAGCTGATGTGAGAAGGCCATCAATGAAACAAAGGGATCATGCAAGGGAGAAATCGACCAGTTTACATCCCATTCTCCCGAAATCGAAGCTTGGTTGAGTATTTCCCATCCTCCTTCTCAACATGGACCCAACCATCGTGAACTAACTTTTTAATAAAGTATTTCCGTTCTGGCAAAATAATATCATCAAGCACTAGTTTTCGTTCCGAAATCTATCAATGGAAACATTTACAGCAGAATTCAACATCTAAAATTTTTTTGTTCTTTCGTAGTCTGCAATCTTATTACACTGGTTCATTTTGTGACTGTTGAGCAGCGGCTGTTTCGATACGATAAACGTTTGGAAAGCGTTGATCGGAATAAGTTGTGCGGAGTTCAAATGCGAGAATGTTTTCAAAAGTGTTTCAAAATTAGACCTCATTTCTAAATCGATATAAATACTCTAATAACTTGAAGTTATGAAAAAAATTTGACATGCCAGAAAAAAGGCAGAATTAGGAGAATCTGATTCTGTCAAATTCTTTTGGCTCTATATCGAACAAAAGTATTTAATGGCAGAAGGTGAAACTGGACTACAAATTGGATACTTAAAGGTTTAAGGAAAAATATTAAATACTAACTATTAAAATTTTTGTTTCATTTTGTTCTTTAATCCATAAAAAGATCGATTCAAAAAATAAAATAAGTACAAAAACTGAGAAGAGTGAAAAATATTGACGTGTTTTCTCTAAGAAAATCTTTCGATTCGCTGATCTAAATATTGAAAGATCACTAAAAAAAAGATATGAAATGCAAGTTTAGGAAACAGAAAGACAAAACAAGATATTCGGCGAAATCATCAACATAAAAACAGGTTTGAAAAAAGTATAAATGGATTTGAAATACTACCTAACAACAATATCGATTACCAATAGTCATTCAAAAGTTTTGATCACATTGACTTCGCAATGAACACTCTTTTCGTGATTCTCCTCATCGCTTTTTCTTTCACCGTTTCAATGGCGGCTCCACAATTTGGTAAGTTTTAGTGAAATTGTTTGAATACAAACATTGATATCTATGGTAGGCTTGGCTGAATTTCTATCCCTAAGGTTCAGAATTACGATAATTGTGGCCTTAACGATTCCTAAAATGTGTTAACTTTCGAAAGCGATCGTAATTTTCAACTGTGGCTTTCGTCCGATATACTTTCTTTTGTTAACCCTCAGTATCCTTAAAGAATCCTAACAGAAATCAGAATGTGGATTGATTTGGTAAAAACTAGAAGCAAGCTTACGAATCGTTTTTAAGATTACAATAGTAAAAGCAAGACTACAATAGTAAAAGCAAGACTACAATAGTAAAATTTACCAACATTTCCAAAGCAACTTAATCTAGGAGGAATATTCACCACTTTTCAATCATAAAAACTGATGGAAAGTTCCTGTATCTAAAATAGGCACATATTAAGTATTCGACTTATTTTAATAATCAACCCAATATTTGTTTTCAGGCTTTTGTGAACATCACCATCATCATTTCTATCCTTTTTAGGCAGAACTTCCCCATGTTCCCATTCCTCACATTTCCATCATCATCCATTTGGACACTGAAAAGTATAGATGATCTCAACAAATTTTAAAGTCACCACCTAAAATCAGCTTTGAAATAAAAATTAATGCTCTTTGCTTCTGAGGAATGTCGCAATCGATTACATTTAAAACAGAATGCTGCCCAGGAAGGTCCAGCTAACGGTGTTTACCAATTGTAGAAAGTAAGAAGAAAAAATTTTATAAAACAACGTAATATAACTACCAAATCTGTAAAATCTGTATGATAATTGTTCTGATACAAAGATGCTTCGCTAGGAAAACAATCCGGTCATTCGATTTAGAAAATCTTTCGATTCTCTGATCTAAATATGGAAAGATCACTAAAAAGAGATGTCTTTGGAGATGAAAGAAAGACAGAAACCAGTATTCCGGCAGAAATCATCAAAAAGTAAAGCAGGTTCGAAAAGGGTATAAATGATTGAAATTCTAAATAATAACAATCTCAACTACTAATTGTCATTCAAAAGTTTTGATCACATTATTTCGCAATGAACTCTCTTTCACGTCATTCTCCTCATCACTTTTGCGCTTTCACCCGTTTCCATGGCGGCTCCATATTTTGGTGAGTTTTTAGCACATTTTGATGAGTTTAAATTGTTTTTAATTCAAACATTGATATCTATGACAAGCGTGAATTTCTATTCCTAATGTTCAGAATTGCGATGAGTGGGGCCTTCACGATTCCTAAAATGTGTTAACTTTCAGAAGCGAATCATCAATTTGTTCTTGACTTTATTATGATATACGCTTTCATTTTGTTAAGTTTTGAAATATCAACAAAAAGAATCCTAACATAACCAGGATTTAAAGATAAATTTGGTAAAAACTAAAAGCAAAATTACAGTGTTTTAAGATTACAATAATGTGAAAACAAGATTACAATAGTAAAAGCAGGGCTGCAATAGTAAAAGCAGGACTACAATAGTAACAACAAAAATGCAATAGTAAAAACAAAAATACAATATTAAAAGCAAGACTACAATAGTAAAAGCAAGAGTACAATAGCTAAAAAGCAAGACTACAATAGTAAAAGCAGGACTACAATAGAAAAAGCAAGGCTACAATAGTAAAAGCAAGACTACAATAGTAAAAGCAAAGTTACAATAGTATAAGCAAGATTAAAATAGTAAAAGCAAGACTACCAATGGTAAAGCAGGACCTACAATAGTAAAAAAACAGGACTACCAATAGTCCCAAAACAAAGTTACAAAAGTAAAAACATAGATTAAAATAGTAAAAGCAAGAGTACAATAGTAAAGAAGCAAGACTAGTGAAAAAGCCAGCATTCTTGAAAACGCCCTAATCTTGAGGGAATATTCACCGGTTTCCAGCTACTGACACGCTAATTGGATAAGTTCATGTATCTAAACTAGAGCTATAATAATGAATTCGACTCATTTAACTAATCTCAACTAAATAACATTTTCAGGCTTCTTTTGGCTGTGCATCTTTGCATCATCTTTTCTATCCACACGGTAATTTCCCACATGTTCCCATTCCTCATGTCCGTATCATCATCCATTTGGACACTGGAAGAGTATAGATGATCTCAATATAATTCAAAGGATCACCACCTAAGATTAGAGCTTTGAAATAAAACTTCAAAGCTCTTTGCTTCTCCAAGAATGTCACAATCGATTACATTTAAACCAGAATGCTGCCCAGAAAGGTCAAGCTAACAGTGTTTTACAATTGCAGCAAGTAAGAAGAGGAGCATTTATAAAATAGCAATATAACTGCAAATCCATTCACTGGAGAGCAATTGCTCAGTTGCAAAAGCAATTGTTAGCAATTATCCGACACAAGCGGCTCCAATAGTCCAGACAGGCACTCTCCCTGAGTGAAGGGGCCCGGGGCTAAGAAATATATTTATGCTTTACGGTCTTTTTAATTCTCTTGGCGAGACCGTGTCTCGGCGTGGATTTAGTGGTGGATGTCTTGAAAACACTGAATTTATTCAAAACTTTCTACTTATTAGGGCAAACTTCGCTCAAACTGGAGCAACCTAGCACCATCACAATTACTTCTACACTTGCGGGTGAAAAAGGATGAATGGAAGTTGGGACAAATGCGACCTTTTGCTTTTCCGAACATTGCGCCTTTTTTTCGCACCTTGCCCATTAGTGTGACACCTTTTTCGCCTTTTAAAGAGGCTCTAAAAGCTAATATTAACCAATTTCTATTCAAAACGTTGTTTTTCTAAGTAATTTGAGGGCATAGAATTCAAATTTTGACATAACAGAGCTTGTGGAACCAATTTGAAAGACAAAGACTTTGAAATCAATTTACAGGAAAATTGTCAATGCTTCTCTTTGTATAACTCCACCAGTTGGTTTGACTGAAGCTCTGATATATCAAAATTTCGATGGTTTTAATATGGTTCCAACATGGATCCCAATATGGTTCCAATATGGCTCCAATATGGCTCCAATATGGATCCAATATGGATCTAATATGGTTCCAATGTGGTTCGAATAAGGTTCCTTCCAATATGGTTCCAAATAAGATGGCTTAACTAACTCAAAGCTGGAGCGACCTAGCACTATCCTGATCTTTTTTAACGCTTGCGTGTATGAAAAAGGGATGGATAGAAAAAGGAGCCTGGACTGATTTAAGACAAAGCTTAAATAATGGGTTTTAAGTACTCAAGCTTCACGACAAACGGACAACTGAATGTCGTCTAGTGACTGATTACGGTAGTTTATCCATCAACCTTGATTTTTAACTTGTGTATTGAATTTTGACTAACTTCCAGAACTTAATGGCAATTCGCCACACACGGAAAAAAATTTACCATTTTGTTTCCTATTCAATAAAGATTGTTGGCTTACTATTGATAATCTGCCTTTTGTTGGTTTAAAACGATAAAGCACAGCAAATGTTTCCAAGGCGGTGGTTGGCTGAAGTTGGTAGAATTTCGATAGACGCAGAACAGGATCTTTGGCGACAATGTCCGGAAAGCAATATCTGTAAATGAAATTTCAGTGATAAGTCGAGTTGAATGGAGTGGAACACTTGCTGTTGCTCTGAGAATGAATCTTGCTTTGAATCCAGAAACACTGAATATTATAAGAAACCAAGTGTGTTTTGTATATCTGGCTATTCTGCCGCGTAACTCACGTCCCAATAGAGAATTTTGTTATCGAATTTTTGGGACAATATGTAACAGCAGCCCAGGCGGTTTTGCACTGCCAAATCAAAATTGAAAAATCTCAATCCGTTTTTGAGTAGGGTTAGAAAAACCTATTTTGGCCCGGCGAGATCAAAGGCACTTCAAAAATACGATTTAAGCTTATTTTACCAGGAATATACATGGAAAAACAGCTGATCTTTTGCAAATAGAGGTTCCTGAAAGATTCTGAATTTCTGAAACAGCGGTGAAAACGGAAAATCTCGGGGACCAGCTATCTCCTGAAAGATTTTGGAATAACTGAAAAGCGATGAAGGCGGAAAATCTCAGATGGAATACGCGAACATCAAAGTGATTTATGGTTATACCGGGGTTTTTTCAATTTTTAAATTATTAGGGAAGCTTCCGCAAGCGCACTCCCACTAGGCGATTGGGTTTGTCGAGCGCGCGATAAAGAATTCTTAACTTTAGAAGCCATTTTCCGAGTAGATCACCCATTGTTTGAACTCGAGAATGCGGGCGAGAAATTGGAGAACTTTCTCGAAAAATGCGGCCTCTTTGGCAAAAACTAAATGCAGTATTAAATTTCCGGTTGGCAAATGACGTTTGACAACTTCGTGCCATCAAAAATCTCATATCTCCCGGAATATTCCCTTGTCAGCAGCTTCGTAGCCCAGCTACTATAAGCCTTTATAGAACGTTGCATTAATCGTGTCTCAGTTTACGGTATTCTTTGCAAACCGTTCAAATAAAACATCTACAGGCTAATTTGAGAGTTACAGTAGCCAGGTCACATTTTAAGGAGCTTTTCTGTAAGCTACCCAGCAACTACCCGACAACTACCCAGCAACTACACGGCAACTACCCAGCAACGTGCCCGGCAACTACTGACAGCAACTGCCCGGCAACTTCACCCGGCAACTGCCCGTCAACTGCCCGGCAACTACAACGGCAACTACCCGGCAGCTACCCGGCAACTGCCCGGCAACTACCCGTTGCCAAACTTTTGCTATAGCTTTTATCAAGATCATTTACGTTGATCTGGCGAAGGTTGACTTTGGAAAAACGCGAAAAGCCATCAATCCAAGAGAATATTCTTGGATTTACAAGCATTTTCTAAGTAACGCTCTCCAAACGTTTATGTAGTCCAAACAGCCGCTGCTCGGCTATCATCAAATGAACAGTGTAAAGGATACCAAAACTACCAAAGAACACTTCAATTTTAGCTGTTGAATTCTTGTTGAAAATGTTTTTCATTAATTAGATTTTAAAACGAAAACTGGTGCTCGATGATATTATTTTACTAAGGAACAAGGCACTTTGTTAAAAAGTTAGTTCACGTTGGGGAGTATTGGATATTGAGTTGTTGTTTGTTGGGGTGGTTGTTGAGAAGAGGGATCAGTAAGTATCAACAATAATATACAGGTTCTTGATGACGGGATGTGAGCTAGTCGATTTCCTCTCTCGCATGATCACTTTGTCTCGTTGACGGCCTTCTCACATCTCTCACCGAATCCGCTCTTCTCAAGAACTCATCATCAGAACAGATGTTGGCTTTAAAGGTTTCCGATTGGCAGGATTCAATCCATTGTCTTGAAGAGCTTAGGTTATCTGGGTAGGCTTCGATTTAACGGCATCCGTCTCGGTGCCGGCACTGGACTTATAAGTGTATCAAGTACCGCTGTCAAGTACCGATGTCTGACGCCAAGTCTGGATCAATGGACGATGAATGATGATGGTTGCGACTATCAGACAAAAGCTAAGAATATTTTAGATGAAGAGCTTTACTATTAGCTCTCCAAACACTTAAAAGCTCGAACAATATACCAAGCGTCGCCAGCAAATCCCTTGGAAATGCATGAGTGCCTACGATTCCCATCTCCGACCAAAGCAATCTGCTTTTGAATTTCCGCAGGAAATCTGGAGGTCAAACTGTTTTTCATCTGAATTTCATTCTTGAACCTATAGTGGATCAAAAAGCTTTATTGTCTTTAGAAATTAGTTTTAATAATAAACCCAATTTAGCAACCGTTACGGTAACTCACCATTGGTTTGCCTGCCATGACAACCGAAAAAAATTTTGGTCTGCCGAAACGGCCCGAATCGAAAGAGCTGAAAACATTTTAGAAAAAAGACAATTGAATGATTGAAACTTCTCAGTTTGATTCAATTTTATTTGATTATTTGATTGGAAAAATTTTTACATGAATTTGAGAACCAGAACAAGACAAGTCATTTGTCAACAAGACAAGTTTCTAACGACAAACAGATAAAAATGATGCGAGGACGAAAATGATTCGGTTGTTTACAATTTACTGTGATAAACGGCTTTTTGAAATGTTCAGTAATAATTATTTATTGAAATTGAACAAACATTTAGGAATAAACATTGAATAAAACAATGGCCCCAACAAAACGTTAAAACAATCACGCTGAAAGAATGAAGGTATCAAAACAAAAATCTGTAGGTTTTATGGGACAACCTAATAATAAACTAATTTTGTTTTGCTCGATATTGGTCCCTGATCTTTTCAAAAATTTCGAAATTTATGCCTGAATCGCTTAAAAAAGCGAAGGCAAAAGCATACGCATCGATAATTCAGCCAAAAATTTGTGTCCTCTGTGTGTTCTTTTGTGCAGCCGCGTAGTCGCTCGTCGTCCGGCGCAGGGCTTTGACATACCCCACCCCCCCTCTCCATGCCAAATTGACCTGTGCGACTCCAACTCCTCAAATCGGACATTGACTTCTCCTCAAATCAAGAGTAATCTCAATCCATTAGGTTGGTGAATTGAAAACCACAGGCTATTGTGAGAGGAACAGTTTAGGCACTTTCTTCAAAAGAAACCCATTCTAGTGTCAATGGAAAAGCTGTAGAGAATCAAAAATCAAGCTTATATCCAAATTTTCAGAACAATTCAAAAACTGGTTTTCAAGAAATTCCAAATTTACCAATTTTCTCAAAACTTGCAACAAAACTTGCATTTTAAGCAGAAACTACTAAGTGTATCTTTTTGGAAATTTGGCACAAAGTCTAATTTTTGATTCTCTGAAAAACTTTCCCATTGACACCAAAATGGGTTTCTTTTGAAGAAAGTGCTCAAACTGGGAGCACTCCATCCTCCTCTCCAGTCCTCCATTTTTGGGTCTCACACTTGTCTCACACACAAGCCAAAATCCTACTACGAAAGCGGAATCCGCAAATTGCCTGTAAAATAGGCAGAAGTCGTCAATAATAATGGAAATTATTTGGAATGAATTGATGGTTTTATGTTGAATAAATTTTAGTTCAAAGTCCCGCAGTTTTCAATTCACCAACCCAATAGTTTTTCATTGTTTGTGAACTAATTGAATATAAGTTATTATTATATAGCAAAATACTTAATTCTCGTCATAGTTGTACATAACACAAAAACAACATTGACTTGTACATAAAGTGCTGAATACACATTTGATTTTTGTTAATTTACTTAATTTGCTTCACTATTTGATTATGATTTTCACTTTCTTCTTTGGAAAAAAGCGAAAAAAACATTTAAAAGCTCCACAATTGCAGTCTAGGTTTTAAGTGTTTCAAAAAATTCACTTTCGATCAAATTTCCCCTTGAGAGTTCACTTGACCTTGAGCCAAAGCTGAAGCAACTGAATAAAAATGCTTTTCATATTGAGTAATGAATTTATTGAGTAAACTTTCGTATTCTTATCTATTTTTAATGTTATTCTATCCCAATCGATTACAAATTACACTCAATTTGGCATTGAAGGTACTCGAAAAGAAAAAATTCTTATCCAATGCCTTTCAGCCACCTACTCGGAATCTCTCAATGGAGCAAATCAATTGTTTGCTGAACTTTTCGAAACAAGGAACTACTACAAGGAGTTGGCTCCAATCAATTCCTTCTTATCATCTAATTCAACCAGTTTAATTGATTCTTTTTTACTCAACAAAGAGCTTTTCTAGTTGATCAACGTTTACCAATGAAAGTCACTCTACAAATGCTTTACATAGTCGATTTGGTGAGTTTAGGGAACGTGGATACTAGGTAATTTTCCGAATTAGCTAGGAATTACATCTAGAAACAGAATTTTTGCCATTTGAAGATCACATTTACTGTATTTATGTACTAAGACTCAAGAGTGGTGTCGAAACAATTTGCCCGACTTCATTCCCGCCAATGAATGGCCAGCTAATTCGCCCGACCTCAATGTTATGGATTTCTGTGTTTGGGCAATTTTGGAGCAGAAAGCATGCACAACAAAACATGCAAACGTTGAAAGTCTGAAAAAGGCTCTGAAGAAAGCCTGGGCGGAAATTCTACAAAGTACCCTGTGGGCCGCCGTGGAAAGTTATCCAAAGCGTCTTAAAGCCGCTATATAAAGCTTGCATGAATCCGTTCATATTTCACTACGATACACGGTTCTGAGTCTGTAACCATACTTATGCCGCACCCTGTATAAGTCTTCTTTTTCAACCTCTAAAATCGACCAGCTCAAAAGATCCCCAGATAAATCAAAAATTTTAAAATTGTTCAAAACTATTTTAAACGATAGCCCTTGGCTTAAAATATCCCAGAAAAGTGTTTAAAAGTGAAATTATTTCCTTAACTGGATTCCATAGAAAATCTCCCAAAGAAATCCATGTGGGGGACCACATAAAATTTTTTCTAAAAAATGATTTTCTAATTTTTTTCAAAAACCACGTTCATATAAATACTTTTATTTAGAAAGAAATAAAGTGCGAAAACGACATGAAAATGTACCAGATAAAGTCACTTAAAATGCAACGAAGTAGCCCTTTTAAAATCAGACGCGGTGGAGATCAAACGCAACTTGTCGGGAAGGGCATTCCAAACTTTAATCACACGATTTATAAAAAAGCTCTAGAGAAAGCAGATTCGGGATGCAAGATAAAAGAGCCACGCCTAGTCGCCAAAAACCGAAAAAAAAATTTAAAAAGAGGGTTTTGATGTTTTCGAATGATTAATAAATGACCATGATTCTCGAAAGGCAACTTTTAGGCCGGAGTATCCCTTTAAATGAAGGGTCTAAAGACTTATCGGTCAACCTAATATTAGAGGCTGTTCTTCTATGAGAGACTGATCTTCTATTAGAGACTGACCTTCTATTAGTGACTGATCTTCTATTAGAGAGTGATCTTCTATTAGAGACTGATCTTCTATGAGAGACTGATCTTCTATTAGAGACTGTTCTTCTATTAGAGACTGATCTTCTATTAGAGGCTGATCTTCTATTAGAGACTCGTCTTTTATCAGAATAAATACGATAGATTAGTGTTATCCTTTTCAGGATATAGCATATCAAACGTTGAGTGCTTTTATTGAAATCGAGCTCGAGTGGCGAGATGTTCGATTGGCTTGGAATCAATCCGACTACAATGGAATTGAAACAATTTGGGTACATTGCGATTCGGTCTGGGTTCCGGAGGATTTCATCACAAATACGTTTGCTTTTTTCTCATTTTCATTAGTGATCATTTACAGAATGCAAATCGTCGAAATCCGTCCCGATCGCTATAAACAATGCAAACTTGAGTCGGATGGAACAATTCATTATGATCAACATTTGTATGGGGATTTCTCGTGTCCGATGAAGGTTTGCCTTGTCACTACTTGGGTAATAAAAGCGACTCAAAAGTCTATTTTGAGTTTAAAACTTCAAAATCTTCTTGATTCGCTTTCAATTCCAGGTTGCGCGTTTCCCATTTGACACCCAAAAGTGTGTTCTCCAATTTGGCTCAACTACTTACGATTGGTTCCGGATTCGCCCACAAGGAGATTTATTCAAGAAATACGAGCATTACACAATTGTGGTAAGAGCTTGAGCTTTGGCTTGAGCTTGAGCTTGAGCTTGAGCTACAACTTGTAAAAATCCGATTCCTTTAGGGAAATGGTGAATATTCACATGTGAACTGCACGATGAGCGAAGAAATTGTCAATCAAAAAACCGATAAGAATAAGAGAATTGAAATTGTAAGCTTCAAATAGGAAATTTTGAAACCTTGACATTTTCCATTGTCAAAGTCAAACAGTTAAAGTCAAAAACAAATCAGGTTGAGTACTACGTGACTCTAAAAAGAGAGCCGAGCTTTTACATCTTTGTGATTGCAATCCCGTGCTTCTTGTTGACTTTTCTCTCGATTATTGGTTGCTTTTGGACACCGAATGTGAAAGATGAACAATTAATAAAGGTAAAATTTCAGCTTAGGGTTGTACTTGTAATAGGTTTTTAATAGCTACTTGTAACAAACTCCAAACCTCAAGCTCAACAGTGCATTTGTAACGAAAACATCTGTCGGCCCTTTTTGCCGTTGGCAATTGAAGGTTTTTTATGTTTTCCTCAGCACCAACCCTTTGTTTTTGCCTATTTTGACTATCATTCGATGCAGAATAAAATTGCGCATCGTATGATACTAAACCAACTCAAAATATCATTCACGCAAAGTTGTTGCTAGAACCTAAACCCTGCCCATTATGGGCGGACTTAACCTTTTGCCTCATAAATTTGCATAAATACAGTGCATTTCACATCAAGTGCTCCACATTGTTTTTCTTATTGTTTTACATCATCTTTCTTTGTTTTCCCTACCTTATTTTTAAATTTAAGGTTGATGCTGTTTGCAACAGCTCTTGACCAACCGTCTTAAGATGTAAACAATAAGAAAAACAATGTGGAGCACTTGATGTGAAATGCACTGTATTTATGCAAATTTATGAGGCAAAGGTTAAGTCCTGCCCATAATGGGCAGGGGTTTAGGTTCTTAGCCAACAACTTTGCGTGAATAGTATATTTTGAGTTGTTTTGGTATCATACGATGCGCAATTTTATTCTGCATCGAATGATAGTCAAAATCGAAGGGTTGATGCGGAAAAGACACGAAAACCTTAAATTGCCAACGGCAAAAGAATTGACAGAGATTTTCGTTACAAGCCTAGTTCACTCGTAGTCAGTATAGCAATTTGCTTGAAATATTGATTTCTTTACTTGAAGTGGACCTAAATGAATTTTAGCTAAGCGTCGCCTTAACCAGTATGATCTCAATGACAACTTTTGTCAATATGATTTCACAACAAATGCCAAAAACGAAATCTTTTCCATTATTAGGTAGAATTTGACTCATTCTGAACATCTGAACTTCCGAACAAAGTTTTTATTTAGGAGTCTTTGTGCTGAACTGTTTGCTGATCACTTCAATCTCTTGCGTGATGTTGGTGATCTTTCCAGAGAAACCAAAAACGAAAAGGACTTTATCCAAAACGAATAGGTTCTTCAAAATCCAATCAACCCAATGAAAATCAAGCCAAAATCTTTGTTTTAGTGGTCGATTTTTGGCTCAACTTCA
>CAUEEP010000379.1:0-13374 GCA_958450365.1 Mesorhabditis belari | reverse complement strand
GAGAGATTCCACAAAGCTTTTCTTTTTTGGGATTTTTATGGGATTCCCAAACACAGCTAATCAAAATGACAAAGTCCGACTCATCGCTTGAACAGTTTCTTCCACATAAACCTCCTCTTTGGTGTTTATAAAAAAGATAGAGCACACCAATTACATAAGTTACCAAATTTTCAGGGAAGATCCCTCCCAACCGTTTACATTTTAGATGACAGTTTTATCGATTTTTGGGAAAAATGATCCCTTTTGTTGAGTTGAGGCGCTGTTTGAGTTCTCTTTAAATATTTTCTAGGGAGAATTAGTTACCTTTTCTACGGATATCAAAACGCATAATATTTGACAAAGTCTGCTATAAGTTTTAGAAATTTCTTCGATTTTCGGCGCCGACTCATTCTCCCCAAACCCAATACTTAACATAGCTTAGTGGTTTCAATATAGCTTTTGTTGGTGCATAAGTCTTTGCAATCTTTTTCAAATATTTCTTTCATGAAAAAGAATTCTTTACTAAATTCTTTACCAAATTTGTTGCGTCCCAAACTATTAAAAGGTCTTTTTTATACAAATGGTCTTCAAGAGAAAGCTCAAAACCTGCCCCAACTCAATAAAAACGCATCTTTAATGTAAATTTAACTGTTGTTTTAAAAAAATTGCCAGTACGGATCGTTTTCAAATTTTACAGACTTATGTAATCAAATAAGCTCTATCTTTTACTTTGGCACCAAAATAGGTTTAGATGGAAGAAAGTGCCGAAATTGCGACTTCGGCATCGGAGCAGTTTTGGGTGGTCACATTTTCGCCTTTGAAAATCCACAAAAAAAACTACTTTCAAGAATTTCCAAAAAGCCATTTTTCAGAGAAATAATCCAGCTTTTTAATGATTTAAATCGAAATTTTGTTGGTAGCGGCATTATTTTTTAAAAATTGTAAAGATTTATGAAACAACCGAATATTTTAAGTCCGGAAGCTTTTGGATTCTAGACCTTATTCTGACCCACTTGTGTTACAAATATTATATTTTTTCAAATAGGGTACTTGTTATCTGTCCCCGCAAATTTATGCAATTTGAACTTTAGCTTAAATTTGTATATCGATATTGAACTACTTCTTCGGGAAGTGCCAAGTGGAGAAACAAAAGGCCAAAAGAGGAAACACCTCGACTCTTACCTACTTGGATTTATTTGGCGTCAACGCAACAAAGGAAAGAATTTAGCCGACACGCACACAAATTATGGCCGACATTAAGCACCAGCATCCTTCTAAGGCTCAAGCCTGCTCGCTTTCAAGCGGATTTTTAAACTCAAAAAGTTGCCTTTTATAATTTTAAAATACAAATTTTAATGCAATATGTAAATTTGTATATCATATGCAATTCTACTTTGTGGAGATAAGATTCACATGTACCAAAAATAGAGCTACAAAGAGGTAACTATCATTGTTCTTAAAGAGTTTTGACTCACTTCAACACTCGTCTTTATCATCGGTTAGGGGAGGTCCCATGATGGCACCGGGGAGGATTACGGTAAGGGGAAAACTAAAGGATTTATATTTTCTTTCATATCAAAAAAAATTCCATAAGACATAAAAATAAAATTCGCACATTCACTGAATCTTTGTCTCTACTTGTTCTGTGTTTCTTTTCCTTCACGAAATCCCAAGCGGCTTTTCAGCGAGCGTCTTCGATTTCAATGTAGGCTATCGATCCCTGAATTGTAATATAAACTTTGTCATAAATATGGGATTCTGCTGTTATATATGATAAAGTATAAGCAATTTCTTTTTGAATTTTTAAGCACTTCTAAAATCGACCAGTCATCCTCTGTTAAACGTCCTGTTTCAGCACGATGACCCTCTCTGAATGGAAACTCTTTAGAAAACTAGAGCTTTTAAAAGCTAAGATTTTGCAGACTTAGCAATTTAACATAGAAATAAAGTGAATAACTTGAGATTATAGTTAAGAAATCAAAGAAAAACAAGGTCAAAAAACAAGATCACAAATCCACCTGAAACAAAGACCAAACTACTCGCTGTTAGCACGACCTTTTTGACTGAAGTTTCCTTGGCGCGGGCCTAAAAACAAGTTAAAAAAATCGATCTGAAGATCAAATGCTGATGATCACCATTCAAAATTAAGAGCCCAATATTTCTTACCAAAATGTTCTTGGAAGCCAGCAATAAGCCGTGTCAATGGTCTTTGGGTGCCACCAAATGGAAATGGAGAGGCCACATGAAGCACATATATTCACAACCAGCCACAGCACTGAAGTATTTGCAAAATATGGACAAAATTTGAAATATAGAGAATTCAGAAGCTTATAGGCTATATAAGCTTATACTCTTACACAGCTCACTTTTCCCAAAAAGACGTATGCCTCTCGATGAGTGGGAGACGTTTTCCACTGGGATCAAGCTTCTTCACCGGTTCCATCTGTACTACACCATCTAACTGACATAAATATAAACAAGAATATTTCAGGAAAGAGTTGATTAAAAGAGTTTTAACTAGAGTGTGTTCCTCTCAAATCAAAATCGTTCAAATCATATTTCCTCTTTCTAAAGGTGCCCGTTAGCAAAGCTTCATCTCTAAAAGCGCGCCTTTCTAGATTTTCGAAAAGCGCGCTTTTCTCTTGTGCTTTTCTTTAATTATTTCGGATTTTAATTTTCACCTTATGTGAATTATATGTTTTAAAACAAATTTTTTGTTTTTAGAAACAACAAAGAGGGAAGAAAATGGTCAACCAAAGGAGAAAACGTTAAAACAACGTGCCAAGTCGGTTTTTTCCGAATATTTTCGATATTTAAAAAATCTACTGGGATTAATAGCTCTTAGTGAAAGAATGTAAGAAAGAAGACGAAATGAAAAACACGAAAGAAAAGAAACTTCAGGAGACAGAAGAAACTAGCTAACTTTGGACTTTGGCTGACTAATCACTAACTCTGGGAAAATGAAAATAACTTTCTACTTATGAACTGGGAGACATGGTGGTTTAGATTACGTGAGATTACGGTGGCTTTTTAGAAAACATGACGGGAGAGGAGCACGATCTAGTTGTAACTGAAGCGAGCCCAACCTTAAGTGCGTTTTTGAGGATCGGAACCGTTCCCCGGAACTCGGATATCCCTGCCGAGAAGAACTTTCACACAATGAGCTCCTAGATAGCCGGAAGCTCCGGTAACAAGTACCCAATTGAAAGGAAAAAGCTTTGAAATTGAGATAGTTTCAACATCCATTGCGCTGGAGAATTGAAAACTGCGGGCTATTGTCATATGTCACAGTTTGAGCACTTTCTTCAAAAAAGAAAACCCATTTTGGTGTCAATGGAAAAGTTGTAAGAATCGAAATGAACTACCCATCACGCTGTTTCAATATTACATAAATCATTTTACGAAGAGGTGACCTTTGATTTCTACATATTTCTCCAACTTTTCTATATGACAACGCCAAAACGAGGTTTCTTTTGAAAACTGCTCAAATTGGGAGTCCCTCCATCCTCCTCTCCAGTCCTCCATTTTGAGTCTCACACTTAAATCTCACACACAAACCAAAAATCCTACCAATGAAAAATTTGCCTGTAAATGGGCAGAAGTCGTCAATAATAATGGAAATTATTTGGAATGAATTTATGGTTTTATGTTGAATAAGTTCTTAGTCTAAAGTCCCGCAGTTTCAACCACCAACACAATAGCTAATTTTAACAAAATCGATTTTTTTTCCAACTCCGGTTTCTGTGCGGAAATTGTTTTGAAAACTACTCCACACAACTAATGAATGTTCAAAAAATTCCCAGGATTAGGGAAATATAACAGAAAACCTTCAATGAAGCTTTAAAAAATATTTCGCACAGATGGAATCCCTCTCACCTAAAAAAAAAAAAAAATCAAAAGTAAAAAAGCAGAAAAACAGCAAAATTCCAAGCAAAATTAAAGCAAAAAAACACTTACACGCTTTGTTCATATTGAAACGAGGCTACTGAGAGAATTTCGTAAACTGCCGTAAATCAAATGCTAGCTTGGATTCTGGGTATTAAAGGTGAAACAAAACAACAGTTAAGGAAGAGAAAGGAGGGGTGGGAGGAGCAAAGAGTAAAGATAAACAAAACTATTCAGAAAATCTTCTCTCTCCTCTTTTCTCCAACTTTCATTCTTGTTTGAAAGGTGGTGATAAGAGAAAGAAAAATGAGGGAAAATCGAGCAGAAAACCATAGAAATTGGTCAGCTAGGGAATAAAACCATAGTCACAGCCGGGGAACTTAAAACGACTACAGCCTTTGAAACGATCTTTCAACCTCTGTAGTACAAACATTGAGATTTTCACTAAAACTGCAATATTTTACTAGTTCCTTCCATATAAATGTGTTCAAACACACCATAATTTGACCTTAAACCTGTATAGAATGTTTGTTTGGTAGCGGAAGATCTGTATTTCAACAATGAATGGATCCTAATGAAAACTGTTCCAATTATAAGGCATTGGATCGTCTACTACTTATTTATTTATTTTGCTCTAGTGAAAACGAAAGGCTACCAGAAGTTTTGAAGCTTGAACAAAATTGGAGAGAAGGAACTTACCCTCTTATCCAAAAATAGCTTCGAGAAATTCTATTTAGAAGTGGCATCAAAAATCTAAGAATATCATCTTAAAGCTCCCACAAAATACTAAAAACGAATTGAGGTCGATTTATTTGAATGCGATCTAACGGGAGAAAAATGAGAAAACAGCTAAAATCCTCCGTTTCAATGGGTGAGAGAAAAAAGGCACCCCTCATCGTTTTCCCTTTCAACTCGAAATTTTTGGTCAATGGTTCGTTCAACATCCTACAAGGAGTGTGCTAGCGAAAACCCAGTAGCGTGTAAATCTTCGTAGAGTTAATATTGTGGAACTGAAATGAAGAAGTTTTGAAGAGCATAGACGCTGAGATCGCCTGGGGTTAAAACGGATCGCAGCTTCCAAGTGCAAAAACGTCTTGAAAACCGGGACGATGTTTCTTGTAGACAGTATTCCCATAAATTTCTATTGGATTGAGGTCAGGAGATCGAACGGGTCAGTCCAAAAGTTGCTACTTAAAAATCACGTTAATTATACACTCCTTAGTAACTCAAATCTAAAAGATTTTGGTCCTAGGCCGTTTCTGTAAGTTCCAGGAGTTGAAAAAACAGCTCGGCTAAGCTCTCTGGGCCGTTGCTCTTTGCACAAACGTTCTCAGCGCAGAGATTCTGAGTAAAATAACATATTTTTGACTCTGAGTAGCCAAATTTGAAATTATCTTTCATGAAGACCATTCTATGCCATCAGAAATTTTTCTAAAACTGATTTCTAGAACTTTGTTGCATGTTTAGAACGGACTGCGTTTGTGGCAAAAAGAGCAGCGGTCCAAGAGGGTTTGGTCGAGCTGCTTTTTCCAACTCCTAGCACGTACAGAAACGGAACTGGGACCAAAATCTTTTGGATTTGAGTTACGAAGAGATGTATCATAAACGATTTTTAAAAATATATTTATTTAGTCCATCTGTAAGAAGATCGAGTCAAAAAGGCTTGTCCGCTATTTCTGGTCACCCTGTCAAGATCGCCTGGTCAATCTGGAAACCGACTACCGGATAACTACCGATAACTACCAAATTCACACGTGTCTGAGCAACAAATTAGCTGGGACTCGGACTCCGGTGTTCGCCAAAAACATGAGTCTAAAAGTAAGATTACGGTGGTTTCCACCAGATTAGCCACAGTTTGGAAAACAAGTCACTTGGAAGGACCACTCTAGTTCCCTCCCTTCGTAACCGATCAACTTTACCGCAATTGATTTCGGCAACAGAAAACACCTGCCTATCTGTTAAGCTCCAAATAGAAAAGAAATTGATTAAGATCGTTGGCTTTCATTTGCAAAATGAAAAGAAGTTCTCTTGGGTTTCGCATTATATCGATGGAAACCAGAACACACCTGTTCCGTCGCTTTCTGAGGAGAATTTAAAAGATACTTCCGATTTTGCGGAAATGTTACCCAAACGATCGTTGAGTGTCGAGATTTGGTTTTATGGAATGAATCTTTATCTCAATTACCCTTTATATCATGGAAAGCTGTATACGTTGGTTTATCAACGAAAGAAGGATGACCTAAAAAGTGTACCTATTTTATTTTATTCTCTAGGAGAGGTGAGTGAAGAAGAGTCTAGAAATTTGTTAGTGGAAACAAGGAAAGGCAAGTTAAAAGATTTCTAATACATTGACTCAATAGATATGTACTCTTTCATATTAAAATGCCTTGCCTCTGTCTGCATTTTGATACCAAAGAGGGAATCTAAAGCTTGACCCTGGTGCTGCCAAGGCAGAGCTAACGACTCCGGAGCCTGCCCAATCCATATTTTCCATAACGAACTAGGTTTATTGTGTTATAGATTGAGTCATGGTTTATAGACGGAGCGATGATTATTGATTAAACTATAATAAAACTAGAATCAAGATGACGGTAGTTTGTAGGAGACGCTAGGAAAAAACATTCTGCAGAGTTCAGCACATTCAAGATTCAAGATCCAAAGTCCAAAGTTTGAGCAAAGCTCAAAAAAGTCGGCTGAACCTTTAAAAACTAATCCAATTGTGACTTCAGTCCATATTTATTTCCAGACGGTCATGCTTCCTGCAGGAAATGTGGATTACAATCTCCGATGTTGGTCTTCTTGCCCTATTTTGCATTATATAGCGAGGGCCCGCTTACCAGGCTTCGAATTTCGATCGGATTCTCAGCGGTGAGTGTGAATGAACAACTAACTGTGCCGCGCATTGATTCATTATAGGGGATTATATTTTTCGGGATGGTACCTTCAAGCACCGCATGCATAGGTCTCTTCTTCCCGATACTTTTTGTTATTCGGGCGAAAAGTTAAGTGAGTCGATTGGCGTCCTCTCGAGTACCAGTTTCTAAACTTGAAAACCAGCAGTAAATGCCTCTAGTTTCCTATGGTACGCGTGGCTTTTTATCCACACAAATTCGACATATCCGAAATGTAAGCTGGATTCTGCAAGTTCCTATTATACAGGGTGGTCTATAAAGAAGTGGCTCACTTATGCGTATCTGAAAATCTTTTGCGCTGAGTTTTGACAGCAACCGTAGTGTCGGAATTGGTCAGGGGCCACACATTGGCCTCAAAGTTGATCTATAGGCACAGTGTATAGGTATTATCATGCAACTTAATGGCTACACAGTAAGAAGATATTTTAACATCTCTAACACAACATTTGCATCTAACATTTAGCTCAATATTTTTAACTTGTGTAGAAAAGATCAATGAGAATTCTGATTTAGGATTGACATAGTAGAGGGTAAATATAGAACTTTTGGTAGCTCTGGAATGCAGCCAACACTATAGTTTCCAGAAATTCGAAAACGAAATTCATCAAAATCTGCTTTCATCAAAAAATTGGCCAGAGCTCAACTATCACGTTTATGGCTGATATTTGAGTATAACAAAGTGTTCAAAAAAAAAAGCTAGTTCCCCTTAGGTATCCAAAAATTTCCGGTGGCTCCTGATGGCCGTCGGGGTGCCAAAGCGAATATCTTGGGCTGAAAGATTTCGATATTTTTTCACTTTTTCCCCGATTTCATGACACCTATGCATGAAATTCTGAGTCACTATGGTCACCACAATTACCATGGGACTACCACTCATGAGACTTTTGCCATAAAATTTAAACTTTGTACCCGGCATCATGGTGTCATATTAGGAGCTGTTGAGATAAATTAAAAAAGTTTTTAGCCAAAAACTCTATTTATCTATTGGGTTGGGGGAGAATGAGTCGGCGCCGAAAATCAAAGAAATTTCTAAAACTTATAGCAGACTTTGTCAAATGATATGCGTTTGATATCCGTAGAAGGGTAACTAATTCTCTACAAAATAATATTTAAAAGAGAACTCAAACAGCGCCTCAACTCAACAAAGGATCATTTTTTCACAAAATCGATAAACTGTCATCTAGAGTAAACGGTTGGAGGGATCTTCCTGGAAAATTTGGTAACTTATGTAATTGAGTGTGCTCTATCTTTTTTATATAAACACCAAAGGAGGTTTATGTGGAAGAAACTGTTCAAGCAATGAGTCGGACTTTTGTCATTTTGATTAGCTGTGTTTGGGAATCCATAAAATCCCAAAAAGAAAAGCTTTGTGGAATCTCTCAAAAGCCATTTTGTAAAGAAATAGTGGACCATTTTGATGAAACAAAACGTGTATTTAAAGAAGGTTTATGGGTGCAAAAGTTTCTTTAAATTTCGGCGCCGACTCATTCTCCCCAACCCAATAGATTATATGATAATCCGTCATACATGAGATTTTTCACTTTGAAAGAATTTTTCCCAGGAAACGCTACTCAATAAAGCGGATGTTGTAAAATTCGTAATTATCCTAATAGTGTTCATCGGTGCACCAGCGAACACGTTGTTAGTACAAGTTTTAATTTTATTGCAAAAAGTCCATGGTTGTAGTCCATATGGTGGTGGTGACTGTGGTGGCTCACGAATTTTTCTATAAGGTGTCATGATATGATAAAAATCATGACAAAATATCGTACCCTATGGGGTCGTAATAAAAGATCATTTATGCACTATACCTACCGGCTTGCTTGGGGCGACTTAAAATTTTGGGAGATTTGACGCAAAGGACTTTTTTTTTGACACCCCCACATGGTTTTTCCTATTCACTCAACATGACCCTATACAAGAAATTCTTCCTGAAAAAGCAACTTTGTGCCAATGTGTGATCCCTGGGAGGCAAAACCTGTTCTGAGACCACGATTTGTCATCAAAAATAAGCGCAAAAATTTTTTCCCTATATTCAAAATATCTCAAAATTTGGTAAAAGATAGCCACCTTGGGGTTTGCGTCTTTTGCGGTGAAAAAAGGCACAAGTACTGTCTTTATCTACGGGGACATTTTGCCAAAACCCACCCAGAATCGGACAGAATAGAGATTGCCAGGTAAGTGGTAAGGTTACGGTGATTTTAAAAGTTAAGCATCTTTTAGAAAGCAGACTTAGCTGATGCGGTAGGCCCAGCAAACATTTGACCGAAACAAATGGAAAATTTCCCGGAAGGGTTGAATTTGTAGGAGGTCATACACAAACGAAAACCTTATTCATATATTATATTTCCCTCATTAAATCCTGGCTGCTCCTTCCTTATTTGCTCTACAAGGCCGATATTCCAAAGGATTTCATCGCTAAAGAATATCCAGTAAGGGAAGTATTCCGTTTAAAAACATTCCCAATCTCCAGGGTGGTTGATCTTCTTCGCCGAATCTCTACATGCTCGATGCAAACTTTGGTGTTCGGTTGGTCGAGTAAGATCCGCCTAGTTAGGAAGAGCCTCGCTTTTCCTCATGGGAGCTCCTCTTCACTAAGGCAGCTTTGAATTTTAAATGGGAAGGGATGTAAAAGATCACAAAGAGAAATGTTTTCCTCTTAAGTGGGTCCGCCAACACGTTTGGTCTATCCTATATTGTTATGGCGTGGTTTCTGCTATGGCGTTTGGTTTCTCGTCGTCGGAATGTTCTCTTTACTTCCTGTTTATGGGTTAGTTAATTTTTAGAAACACAAAACATTTTATTTCCAGAACCTACACATTGCTAGACGGGAACACTACGTACAAATAGAAGACCAAAGTGAATTGCATAAACGAGCTGTTAATTCGGCCATTTTAATGGTGAGTTTCACCTTTATGATGCAAGAAAATTTCTCCCTCCTTCGGCCTGGAGTTCGGAATCGCTTACATTCGTAAAAAGTCTTTGCCAAAGAAGTGCACAAACGCAAGACGTTGGTTTTAGGGCTCCCCTAGGTAAGAATTCATGGGGATTGGAAATAAAGTTCCTAGAAAAAACTTGGAATTCTTCAAAATGGAATTTCTTTTTCTTTTTCTGACTGGAGTTTCTTCAAAATGAATCCCAATTCAAGAACACTTTGTTCTACTATTTGCAAGTTGATCTAAGAAATTACTCCGGAAAAATGAGTGGGTTAAAATTTTAGCCATTCTTTTTTAAGTGGTAAGAAGACACAATTCCTTTATCTAAAAAATTTTCTGTCTTGTCTTTTGTTCCTTTCTTTGCTCATTTCTGCTTGATTACATGCTTTCTTGCACAAGGTGAAGTACTCCTTTTCGCAAATTTTTCACGCCTGCTCCGTCTAAAGCCTATATAAGGCTTCACGCCAAAGAAATACTATATAAATTTCAACATTAACTTTAAAATTCTACACAATATGGCCAGTCAAAAGCAATGCCGGCACACATTCATGACAAAATCATTTTTTGCTTGTTTGCTGTTCCGGATCACAGCTATCTATAGTGGAAATGAAGCCAGCGCTCAGATCTCTTTTCCCAACATAAAAAGATTACAAGCTCAGACAATAAGCGTTGTAAACTATTAGAAAGCCCCGACCTCCTCTACAAAAATAGTGCATAAAGATCTTGAATTGGATCGATTATTGGGGAGTTAAGTGTTAAAAGGTCGTCGCAGGTCGAGTCTCAAACCTTGTACCAGCTCAAGGTTCTGGCAACTATCATTCAATGGATTTATTTGTTTAAAATTCTTTCCATTATATTGGGATATCAATTCCTCAATATTTCTACAAAACTTAAAAAGATTAGCTTAGGATTTCCAGATATGAGAATCCAAAGTTGAAGGTAGCTGTTTTTCGCCTAAAATTGGGAAAACTCCGAAAGCGCAGAGGCTTTTGGTCTGATTTTGGCTCGGCTCTAAGATCCAGTTGAAACATAACAGCTCACTCTGAAACGACACTTTCAGGTTGTACCACCTACGATCAAAACATAAGTTGGAATCAAAACTGGCCTGTCGTCGATCTTATTGAAATCGTTAATCAACGTCGAGCTTTGGGTTCTATCCAGGCAGCTCGTAAGAATAAACCAAAGCTGAGATGACATCTAGAACTTTCATCAATCCTTTATCAATGGCATTCGAATTCAATTGCCTGTCTCATTGAATACGCTTTTTCATGCAATATCGAGACAGTTTACTTGAAAAATTCGATTATACGAAGAAAAAGTACCTGATCAAAGTCAACGGAAAAACGTCCAGCACAGTGGTCAAACTGGATGAAATTTCATTTTCGAACTTACTATTTGCTTGTTTTAAATGAATCTTTACAGTTCTTTGTCCTTTAAAAAAACCGTATTCAGATTTCTCTTGGCACAATCAGTAACACAACTAAGTTCCTGACAGTAGGATCGATTTTTCCGGATCTGATCTGACTTCCGGCTTTGCTCGGCCTAGTCTATCCTCGCCTAGCCTAAACATGCTGCAGGCCTGACCCATAAAGTTGCTGGACCAATTGAAGTCGGTCTCGGATCTGGCTTCTGACCTTGCCCGGAAAAACTCGCTATTTGTATGTTTCATGAGTTCTTACCGTCAATACTCTAAGAGAAGCCCCCTCCCCATAGGAGTGTCGAGTAGTTTAAGTCGCCCGATAATAAGAGTAAATTCTACTCGGAGCTTCTGTAGGGAGGGGGGCTTCCGTCAGAGTATTTACGGTTGCTTCTTTGTCTTTTGTTTGTTTTTGTCTTTGTCTTTTGTCATGCACAATCCCGATAATAAGAGTAAATTCTTCGGGCCTGATCTGACTTCCGACCTTGCATGGCCTGGACTAGTTTGGTTTTTGCTTCAAGCCTGCCTGTCTTTACTGAAAGCTTCTTACCCATCAAGTCCCAGGCCGCCCGAATCCAGGTCTGGATCTGATTCCTGGTCGAGCTCTGGACTTGCCTTGCCTTGTCCGACCTGGCCTTTGTTTAAAAAATGGATTCTCATGAGATGTAAAAGAAAAACGTCTTAAACGAATCAGCCGGAAATTTTTGGTTACCTTTTCTAACTTTTTAGTTTTATCTTTTTTCTTTGACACCACAATTAGTTTACTGTGGGAAAAGTGCTCAGATTGTATCATCGATGTCTCTCCATTTTTCCGAGAGACATCGACTTCCACTATTCGTCTATTAAAAAGCTGAAAACTGCAAGCTTTTCCTAAACTCTAAAAAAAGCGTTTTACAGTTTTCAGGATTTGTCGAGTACAAACTCAATCGAGGTTCGGTTTTTTTCAGATTGCTGAATTTGTAAGTGATTACGGAACTTCTATGCGATTAGCAATATGTACTTCTCCTTACTCGATCGTTTCTTTGTGTATTTTATCAAAATTCTCCAAATTCTCAAAAGTTTATAGTTGTAACCAATCAGTTATGCACTTTCTTTATCGTTTTGCACAGCTATTTGCAAATCAACACCATAATTGTCCTTGAGAAGACGGTTTGGCGGAAAAGATTTGCTCATTTGCCAAACCGAAGTTATCAGTTAAATCTCATTTTCAAATCCAGCTTTTGTCATCAACTATTCTATTTTCTATTCTAGGTTTTCTACATAATTCTATCAAGCCACCATAAATGCTGGACCAACTCTTCAAATTGAAAAATAGAAAAATCAAGTAAACAGTCAGTCAACTAGTAAAATAATAAGTAAAACCAGCGCAACACATCAAATTTAAATCCATTTATTAGACATTCTTTTCTGAAAACCGTATAAAACTAAAAACTTTCCTATTGCACACACATTATTCTGCGTCACATCTTGGCAACCGAAGTTCTCCATGGCCCCTTCCCGAAATGCCATCAGGATTAGAAAACGCTCAAGCAGCAAGATAATAGCTGAACGTTCGATGGCAACAGAGTCCACCAGGATATAGTGAGAAAATACTCCTGAACTCCGTTCAACTCCGTTTGATTTCCAACGCCAGAATGTAGGCTTAATTGACACCAGACGTGGAGCTCTTTATTAGAGGTTTGTTAGCTTTAAAGGACGGGTGCGGGTCGAGACCAATTTTCAACAAAACCTTTTTTTCCCTAAAATTACTGATTATGTTTTTGTTTAGTGTATTGGTGTTACGAAAGCATAAAAATGATTTGATTACTATAGAACAGATAACAAGAATAATTAGGCGTAAAATAGCGTAAGCCATATGCTTTTTGCGAAATCACTTTTATACTTTCTGAACACCAATACACTAAATAAAAACATAATCAGCAATTTTAGGGAAAAGCAGATTTCGTTGAAAATTGGCCTCGTTTCGCATCGCTCCTTTAAAGCTTCAGAAAAAAAGGGTTTTGAGACATTTTACAATTTTAAAACATTCTATTTAATCCGTGACCAAGCGGCGGTGTTTAAGGAATTTAAGATCAAAAATTTTGAGTCTATCTGTGTAACTAAAGATCTCGTGGATGCTAAAGCTAGTTCCCAATTGTGGGACCATTTTTCAACCAGAGCAAGATCTGACATGAGTGTTCTTAAAGAAGCAACCTTAGCGGCTTCATCTTTGATGGGGATTTTAAAGGTTATTTTAGCGTCATCA
>CAUEEP010000378.1:0-133528 GCA_958450365.1 Mesorhabditis belari | reverse complement strand
GAACTTTCGAGAATTGCAAGTAATTCTCTGGAGATTCTTTGAAAATTCCCCTCACAATCGCCTAGAAAAGCCGCCTCATTCACTCGAGCTTTCGGCCCACGTAGTATAGTGGTTAGTACTCCACGCTGTGGCCGTGGCGACGCTGGGTTCAGCCGTGGGCAACTTCTTTGGAATTTTTGATTTTTTGATGAAAGATTGATTTAAACAAAGATTTTAAAGGATTTCCAAATCAGTTTTAGACTTAAAGATCAATCTTTTCCATCATTTATTTAAGATTTTAAAGCCTAAGGGCTCAGATTGCTTAGAAATTAGAGAAGTCACTTAGAAAAGCCATTTTTTGAGTATACTCACCCTCTCGAAAGTCATGCTGCGAGAAACCGCCAGCCATTACCACTTTACTCACCCGTTCGGACTTAAGAAAACCTGAAAAGCCATTTGATTAGCGATTTATAGAGATTTAACCTCAAAATATGATTGAATCGCTTTAGTGAAAGCTTCGTCGGCAACGATTTGCGTTTCACCTTTATAAACTGGTTGAATCTGGAAATTTCAATCGTTTTTCATTTTCCCAGAATCTGAACGTTTCCAAGAGTACAAAGTACGTTTATTTGGTGATTTCTCAGAACTTTAACCTACCGTAAATACTGTAATAGTACCCCACCGCCCTCGTACAGTCGCGTAGTCGCAAAAGTTTTTTAGTATTTCATTTTTTTCAAAGCACCCGTACTTTCAAAACGCGTCTTTGGTATCAAAAAATAGCTGAAATTCAGGGCTATTTTTTGATACCAAAGCGAGCATTGTAGCTTAAACCAGTGTCGAGAAAAACGCGTTTTTCGGGATGGTTGCGTAGTCTAACTTTAAACATCCCGTTCTCCGCGCTCCTTTATGCTACAATGTGCACTTTAATATCAAAAAATAGCCCTGAATTTCAGCTATTTTTGATATATGTTGTAGCATTGTAGCATAAACCCCACCCCATAATGACGGTGCGGAGTGTTGCGTCGTCTAGCTTTGGACGCGTTTTTCTCGACACTGGTTTAAGCTACAATGCTACAACATATATCAAAAAATAGCCCTGAATTTCAGCTATTTTTTGATACCTAAGCGCGCATTTTAGCATAAATCAGTGTTGAGAAAAACGCGTTCAAAGCTCGACTACGCAAACAATTCGCACCGTCATTATGGGGGTGGGGTACTATTACACTATTACAAATTGAAACTGAATCAAAAATGCAAGCCAAACCTCTCTTTTATCCTTGCGAGCTCTTGTTTATTGACTTTCATTTGTCTCCTCGCCATATCTGTCGGTTGTTTTGCGTTGAAATGATAGGCAACACATCGCGAAACCAAAACATACAACTGGAGTTTCCGTTTACGCTCTTCTTCCTCATTTTCAGCGCTAGAATTTTGAAATTAGTTGAAATTCGTTGAAAATAGTTCAATTTTTCTTAATTTCCCTTACCGTATCCTTTCCAACTCCTCTCGAGACAAGTTTTCTTCTCCTGGATTCACGGGAAGCTCTTCCCTAAAGCTCTTCCTAGAAATAGCTGTTTACCTCAAAACTTTTCCCTATCCATCAACACCCAACTTATCCTATCCATCAATAGAATGGGGAACAAATTTGCTTTAAATAGGAACCGAATGGGGGAACAAATTTGCTTTAAATAAGAACTGAATCGGAACCGAATGTACGTCTAAAGCATCTGAAATTAATCTCTCACTTGATTCCCATCTTCATCGGAAATCTCTTGTGATGATTGCATGATTGGTCGAGAGATTGTTGAGACGGTTCTTGCCTGAAATTCGAACTGTAATCACTGTGTCTAGTCCAGTTAAAGCTATAGATTATTCACCAATTAAAGTACCAAATCCTAATAGAAGAAAACTCAAGAGGTTGGTGTTCGGTTGTGTCAAATCTCGTAGTCTCTAGCTATTTGTAAACCATTTCACCGGGATTTTGCGAATTTTTTCGCAAAATATTATCAAATCTCAGTGATAATTTCCTTATCTGGAACGCACATGGCAAGTTTTCAATAAGAAAATTGATTGAAATTAGAGAAAAAATGGGGTAGCTGGTATAGCTTCACTGGTATTCACTTAAATTTAAAAAATCGCTATCTAGTTATTTTTTTATCTTTTTAGCTTACATGACATCCAGAATTATCAAAAATTATCAAAAATTAGCTAGAAAACAGTTTACGATTGGTTTAAGCGTTTGGGGAAGTATCAAAGTTAGCTTTGGGGGTTAGGCTTAGGCTAATCACGCCTCAATTCAAAGGCTAAGTTCTGATTGACTGTAAAAGTACGGTTGATGGTTTAAAGATTTTTTTTAACTGCAGTAAGCAGTAACTCCACAATTGCAGTAACTCACAACAGTAGTAAGCAATGTTAACAATAAGTTTTTCCATATTTCAAAGCTGTTTTTAATGCTAGACTTTGAATTGGATGGTTCTAATACTTTTCTCAATACAATTTCCAAAATCCCTTTATAATTTGCCTGTCTTTGCGGTGTCTGTGCGCCAATCGAATCATTTCTTTTCGGTCCAAGCGAGTTGTCTCTCTGAAATTCGTTTTTTTAGTCAAAAATTGTTTTAAAATGACGCAAAAATCAAGGATAAAGCGGGGATTTAAAAAAAAATAATTGTGTAGTGCTGGAATACTTCTTTTTGATCTTTTCAAATTCAAACAAAACTTACCATATCACGCCAATTCGGTTTCTGATTGGTAGAAGAGAATTTTATAAATTTCTAATGTTTATTTTACTAATTATTCAGAAGTTTTATTAAGAATAACACTTCTAAAATTGAATTTGAATTTAGATTTGAATTTAGATTTGAATTTAGATTTGAATTTAGATTTGAAAGTCGAAGGTTTACCTTTAACGAGTTACATTGTGAAACGCTGTCTGATGGAGCTGGAGAAGCCGAACGGGGACTGATCGTTGGGCCAGAGAGAAAAGAACGCTTTTGGTTTCGATTCTAAACAAAGATTTCTTTTGAATCTTTTTAGGAAGTCTTTTTATCTATTAAACTATCTCTTAAACTATCTCTTAAACTATCTATTGAACTATCTATTGAACTATCTATTTAACTATCTCTTAAACTATCTCTTAAACTCTCTCTTAAACTATCTATTTAACTATCTCTTAAACTATCTATTTAACTACTTTAAAATAAACTTTGTATACTATTGATCAAGACTTGACAAGATTGATCAAGACTTACTCTTTAACTCTTTTCTAGCTTTGAATCTAGCTTTCTAGATCTAGATATAGTTATTTCATTCTTCTTTCTTTCTTCTTTCTTCTTTCTTTCTTCTTTCCTTCTTCTTCCCCCTTCTCTTTCCTTCTTTCTCTTGTAAGTTAAGGTACGCATAGCTCAGTGGTTAGAGCAGCCCGGTAAGCAACGGATCTAAGTCTAAGCAAGAGATCTAAGTCTAAGCAAGAGTCAATCTCCTCTCCGGAAATCGACTTTTTGCTGATTCTTTCACTTCTTTATTAGAAGGTATTCTTTGGTTTAATAACTCAAGTAAAGTTAAAGCTAGGCAAGGCAATCTTTCCTTTTTCAATCTTTCCATACATTTACTTCTTTAACACAGGATAATATATTAGATTTCAGCTGTCTTAGTCAAAGAAACTGTCTAGAACTGGCTAGAGCTAGGTGCAGACTTGACTCTGGATTCAGATCAATGGATATTGGATCAGAAAGAGTCAAGGATCAGGTCCATGAATGGTTCAAAATGATCGAAAAAGTTCATTTTTGAACCAAAGCCCTGTTTTAGTTAGTTTTAGTTTAGTTTTAGTTTAGTTTTAGTTTAGTTTTAGTTATGGTATTTATCAATTGTTGTTGACAGGATACAGTATTTCTTATTTATTTTACAGTAACAGTATTCCTGTTTTCAAATGAAGCTATTCATTGCCAATGTCAATGTCAATGCCAATGTCAATGCCAATGCCAATGTCAATGCCAATGCCAATGCCAATGCCAATGCCAATGCCAATGCCAATGCCAATGCCAATGCCAATGCCAATGCCAATGCCAATGTCAATGACGAAATGATTTCTGACTTAGTTTTGAGCTGGGAAATAGGAGTTTAGGAGTTTCTAGGAAAATAGTCGACCCTTGAATTGATCAGTTCTAAACTTAAACACTATTTTGTTCTCATCTTTGTTCTACTTCCAATTGGTGGCCTCTTTGTCGATCTTCTTGTCTATTCTTCTTGTCTATTCTTCTTTTCCATTCTTATGCGGCTCCTCATCTAATTTTTGGGCTCCAATTTGGGCAAGCGGGCAAGCAAAAGCTACTCAAAGATAAAAAAGAAAAGAAAAACTGAAAAAAAGCTTCTTTTCTTTCACTTTATTTTGTTATTTAGTCAAAAAATTGGTTCGTTTTTTTTTTGAATTCTTTAAACGAGGAAAAAATTTGGCTTTTTGATGAGTAAACAATTGAAAAACAAACAAAAACAAACAAAAACAAGTTCAATTCTACAATGTAATTATTTGTATTTGTTTTACTGAAGGTTTTTAAGCTAATTGCTAATCAATTGCATGCAAATTGTATGCAAGTTTTGTGATTTAAACAATAGATTTTCTAGCTCAAGCGTCATGATAAGTTTACAAGTTTTTAGCCAGAGCCAGCCAGGTTTAGAACTGAGTTTAAGAGACTTAAGAGATTTCTATTATTAAATAGTACGATAATTATATTCTGGATATGTTTTGGATAAGATTAGCTGTTTACTCACATCCTGCGGCTCGATAAACTCATCGTCCTCGTCCTCGCTGCTCGACGCGCCGAGCATCGCAACGACGAGGTGAAAACTAGCTGAAAAGTAGAGAAATTGGTCAAATTGTTATCGATTTCACTTAATTAGATTCTTATTTACATTTCAAGCTTTGTTTTATCTTTTCAACTTGATTCCAAGCCTAGATCTTCATTGAATTTGGTCTAAAGTAGTTCAAATGAGTTACCGTATTTTCGCTAATAGTAGTGCACCCGGGCGAGTCGAGTTGATGCCCATTTTACGGTTTCGAAGCTTTTGCAGAAGCTTAACACTCAAATCCCCCACTAGATCTCATCGTCAGCTACATTTTCCGACCCCACATCGATAGGTTCTGATAAGCGGTTCTCGAGATCACGAGGAATTTAGATTAGACGACGATCAGGGTGCACCACTCTATTAGAGAGGATACGGTATCTAAAGCCAGCTACGCGTGCAGTCTAGCTTTCTGCAGTCCGTGCGGATATTCTATCTAGAGGCACTAAGAGCACATAGCACAAATCTGATTGCAGTTTCGGATTCCTCACCCCTGAAAACCCCGTCGATTAATTCATGTGACATTTGTGACTACCGTATTTTCGCTAATAGTAGTGCACCCGGGCGAGTCGAGTTGATGCCTATTTTACGGTTTCGAAGCTTTTGCAGAAGCTCAACACTTAAATCCCCCAAAAGATCTCATCGTCAGCTACATTTTCTGACCCCACATCGATAGGTTCTGATAAGCGGTTCTCGAGATTACGAGGGATTTAGGCGACGCTCTGGATGCACTACTATAAAAAACTAAGCACTACTATAAGCATTACTTAGAGAAAATAAGGTATCTGTAAGTATCAACCTTTTCTAAGCACCAGAAAAACGCCATTGAAATTCAAATAAAGTTTTACCTTAAAAACGATTAAAAATAGAATCCATAAGCATTTTGATTGATCAATTTAACTTAGTCTGTTAGACTTTCCTAGACTAGACTGTTAGACTAGACTTAGATCTAACTTAGTCAAATAGATCAATTGTCCAGAATTCTCAACTCTTACTCACCTCAATGCGTTTTCGAAATCGTTTTTTAGAAATCGTTAAAGCTTTTGGCTTTTTGAATAAATTATAGAAAATCGATGAGTGATTACAGGATGAAAATAAGAGAAGAAAAGACGTCTTTTTCGTCTTTTTTTTTGATGTTATTGACTCTAAAATATGGAATTAATGAAGAGAAACGAAAAGAGAAACGAAAAATGGAAAGTTTAAAATGAAAAAAAGATGATGAAATGTTAAAATGAAAGCAATTTAGAACAAAAGAAATGCAAAGAAAAGGCCTTTTAGTTTCTCAATCAATTCTAGATTTAAAAAAAGCCTTTTATATGAGAAAAAGTTAGTTTTAGGCTTTTGACTTGGAAAGAAATTTTGGAAAGGCTAAATCCCAACTTTTACCTCACAAAACGATTGAATCAAGACTTATGAGCTAAAGAAAAGTAAAGATTTGAGAATTAGATTCAATGAGAATTAGATTTAAAGAGTATAGAAATATCAGAAATCTCTTGTGATGATTGCATGATTGGTCGAGAGATTGTTGAGACGGTTCTTGCCTGAAATTCGAACCGTAATCACCGTGTCTAGTCGAGTTAAAGCCATAGATTATTCACCAATTAAAGTACCAAATCCTAATAGAAGAAAACTGAAGAGGTTGGTGTTCGGTTGTGTCAAATCTCGTAGTCTCTAGCTGTCTCTAGCTATTTGTAAACCATTTCACCGGGATTTTGCCAATTTTTCCGCAAAATATTATCAAATCTCAGTGATTAATTTTCTTATCTGGAACGCACAGGGCAAGTTTTGAATAAGAAAATTGATTGAAATTAGAGAAAAAAGGGGGGTAGCTGGTATAGCTTCACTGGTATTCACTTAAATTTTAAAAATCGCTATCTAGTTATTTTTTTATCTTTTTTAGCTTACATGACATCCAGAATTATCAAAAATTATCAAAAAATTAGCTAGAAAACAGTTTACGATTGGTTTAAGCGTTTGGGGAAGTATCAAAGTTAGCTTTGGGGGGTTAGGCTTAGGCTTAGGCTTATCAGGCTTAGGCTTATCAGGCAGTAACAGTTTACGATCGGCTTAAGTGATTCTAGATTTAAAAAGAAGCACAAGAAATGCAAAGAAAATGTCTTTTTAGTTACTCAATCAATTCTAGATTTAAAAAGAAGCCTTTTTTATATGAGAAAAAGTTAGTTTTAGGGTTTTGACTTGGAAAGAAATTTTGGAAAGGCTAAATCTCAACTTTTGCGTCACAAAACGATTGAATCAAGACTTATGAGCTAAAGAAAAGTAAAGATTTAAGTGAGAAATTAGATTTAAAAAGGATAAAAATACAATTTGATTGTATTTTTGTACTATTTTTGTACTATTTTAAGATAGAAAATGGATAAATAAAGGGAAATGATTGAAATGATTGAAACTTTTTGTCTTTTTTTTTTCGTTTCGACAACGACAAAAATGCAATTGAATCGGCGAAGAAATGACCAAAAAAAAAAGAAATGGATTTGAGATGGATAAAAGTTGAGTGATTTGAATCATTAAGAAAGTTTTGATTAGATTCGATTTTTGATGTGAATAGGTGGCCCTCATGGTGTATTGGTTAAGTTCTCACTTCCAAACTGAGGGTGTGGGGTTCGGTTCTCTTCCCTAGCCCGTGCGCCCAGACTAGAGGTGTCTTCTCTAGAGCTGACTAGAGATCCCTTCTCTAGCGGAGTTCACTCTTCCACTGGGTTGGCCCATTCCTAGGGTTCTCTTCTCTAGCCCGTGCGCCCAGACTAGAGGTGTCTTCTCTAGAGCTGACTAGAGATCCCTTCTCTAGCGGAGTTCACTCTTCCACTGGGTTGGCCCATTCATGGCCTGAGGTTATTAAAGCAAGAAGCCTATCTTCTATCTATCTTCTTTTCTCCCCGCCTCCACATCGCCGAGTAAAATATCTCATCATTCTCTATGTATTTATGTGTAGATTTGTGTATTGTCTGACTGATTACGCTTTATTTCATGTCCTGAATAAAGTATCAATATAATATCGATAGAAAGTCTTTGATTTCTTCGATTTTATCGACATTTCTTCTACCAAAAGTCTAGCAATGAAATTCTCCAAAAAAATTCTTTAAAAACAAATCTCAATCAATAGCTTACAATTTGTCAACGTTATGCCCAAGCGTGTTTTAAATCTGGATAACGATTTAGCGTTCCGCCCAGCGTGTTTTAAACCCAATTTTCCTTTTGGAGTAAGCTCACTTTACTGCTTTTGATCGCTTGACTTGGTTTGTAGTGCTAGTAAAAAACAAAAAAAAGACCCAAGTCTCTCTAAGTGTAATTAAACTGAAATTTTATTAGCTTAATTGACTAAATCACATGTTTAAAGCGCTAACAATAAGGAAAAGCTTAAAGGCTTAGCTTAGGCTCAGGGTTGGACATAGGCTTAGGCTTAGGCTTAGCCTCAGGGTTAGGCTTAGGATTTGGCTTAGGCTTAGGCTTAGCCTCAGGGTTAGGCATAGGCTTAGGCTTAGGATTTGGCTTAGGCTTAGGCTTAGCCTCAGGGTTAGGCATAGGCTTAGGCTTAGGATTTGGCTTAGGCTTAGGCTTAGCCTCAGGGTTAGGCATAGGCTTAGGCTTAGGATTTGGCTTAGGCTTAGGCTTAGCCTCAGGGTTAGGCATAGGCTTAGGCTTAGGATTTGACTTAGGCTTATGCTTATGCTTGGACTTAGTGCGAAGGCTAGTGGCTAGCGCCTCGCACTAAGTCTATTTGGGTCTGGGCTGAACCCCCATTTTCTGGATCTCAGCCGGTTAGGAGCTAAGGGGCAAGCAATTGCCCTTGTGCTTTGCAACCCAAGGGGGGTATCCACGCAAAGTTTCAGATCGCTGCCATGTCTAGAATTAGGCTCAGACTCAGACTCTTAGACTTAGGCTTAGTTTAGGCTCAGGCTTAAGCTAAGCAGGGAAAAGTTGGAGATCTATGGGTCAAGGGTTCAATTCCGGGTGTGGCCAGAATTTTTTGAGTTTTAAGAAAACGCTTAAACATGGATCTTATTGATATTGATAATTCGATATTATAATATTATTTATAATTCTCTATTTGTTGTGTGATTTTCAGCAAAATCGGTTCACAAACGAAGACGCTAGGCCTTTAGATATAAGTAGAATGAAATAAATAAGAGAAAATGGAAAAAGAAAAAGTTAGAATAATAATACTTTATTCAAACGATAAAGTGAAAGAAATCATAGAGAAATGCACATACTGAAATCAATAAGCCAATTACTTACGGCAAAGAGCCACTAGATCTAAAGCATCGATACGTTTCTTGAATATGAAAAGCGACTGAATTTCTCGTATGTCGTTTGGGAGCAAGTTCCATAATAAATAAGAAAAAATTCTTGAGAAAATGTTCAAATTTTTGAATGTTTTCTTTTCTCGAACTATAGAAAACATCAAAATGTGAGAAGAAAGGATGTTTGCGAGGATGGATGGCACGATGTCAAATTGGGAATTGAATTTCAATACCCCATTCTGCCCATTCCCTTTTTCATCAAAAGAAAAAAAAAACCCACCAAAAATTAGTCAATGAAAAGTCAAAAGAGAAATGTAGAATTAAAAGAAAAAGGTGATAAAAAAGGGTGATAAAAGAGGTTAAATTAGTGCAAAAGTTAGCATAATTCGTAGACTACGGCAACAATTACACAATTAGAATTATAAACGAAAAGAATTATGATACTTGAAAGCTTATAGAGTCGATTTGTGATAGGAAAAATTGGGTTTTTGGGCTTTTGGGCTTTTGGGTTGGTTTTAAGAGGAAAGATAGGTGAATTGAATTGAATTATAAAATCTAAATGAAATTTTGTGGTATTTATTTGTTAATTACTTTACTTGAAAGCTTATAGAGTCGATTTGTGATAGAAAAAATTGGGCTTTTGGGCTTTTGGGCTTTTGGGTTGGCTTTAGGGGGAAAGATAGGTGAATTGAATTGAATTATAAAATCTAAATGAAATTTTGTGGTATTTATTTGTTAATTACTTTAATTTTATGTTTTAAAATCGAAGAAATCAGGGTTTTGATTTTTCTGAAATCAAAATTTGACAAATGACTTTCTTTCAATCGAAAATTTCGGTCAAAAATGTTTTAAAACCCTTTTTTCCTCGCCGGTGAGAAATAGGCTGGTGGCCGACTGGCTAGCGAGTTCGCCTGCCACTCACAAGATCCGAGTTCAATCCCTGATACAACTTTTTGGATACTTTTCTTTTTATACAGCTTCTAGTCTTTGATGCTTTAAACAATTGCTTTAAAACGCTGCTTTCTGACGGGGAAAAAGGTCTATTGGTGGCCTACTGGATAACGATTTAGCGTTCCGCCTAGAGCATGGGGGTTCGTTCCCTGATGCAACGTTTTAAACCTTTTTCTTTTGGAATTTCTAGCTTTGAGATTTCAGAGACAATTCGACATTCAACAAATTCGACAAATCAGACTCCTAGCTTAAACTTAAAGTTTATAGTTTAACTAATCTTTATAAAAGATTAGTGAAACTATAAACTTTAACTCTATAAACCCAAATTTTCATGGTTTCAAAATGCTTATAAAAAGAAATCCACTGAAAAACTCGCAAACAAATCCCGTTCTTCGGCTTATTCTCCGTTTTTTTTTTCATAAATATCAGTCTCTCATTGGTCAATTGCTAATTTCCAAAGAAATCTTTAAAAGAAAGAAGCTAGTTTTAAAAGAAATAAGCTTTAAAAATAGACTTAAAAAGGGCTTAAATTGATCAATTTTTGAATTTGGATAACTAACGTATTTCCTGTAATAGTAGTGCGCACTACTATTTTTCCAACCCGCCTCCAGCCTGCACTACTATTACAGACTGCACTACTATTACAGACTGCACTACTATTACAGACTGCACTACTATTATAGACTGCACTACTATTACAGACTACACTATTACAGAAAATACGGTAATCCAAAATCTTTTTTTTTTCGTTAAAATTTGCTATTACGAATTCACCAATGAAATTTCGCTGTTAGATCTCAAAGGCTGTAATTTTTTTTTTTCGATTTCTTTATCGTCAGCCATTTGTTGAGATGTTTAAAGGCCGAAAAAGGCAACGTTTTTTTCGACGAATGGGAAAATCTCGAAAAAGGATGCATTATTGCTTGGGGGGGAAGGTAAAAGAAGGAGACAAATGAAAGCAGGAAATGATTCAGGGAAAGCTTTTAAGTGAAAAACAAGAAAATCTTTAAGAAAGGAACACTTTTTTTGAGATCAGATTTGTGGATAATAGGGGAGTGGGACAAATGCGATCTTTTTCTTTGCGCACCCGAACATTTGCGCACCTTTTTTTGCGCACTTAGCCCATTAGCCCACCTTTAACGTTTTAAAAACGTTAAACAAATTTTTTCGCGCTTTAAAAAAGCTCTAAAAAGCTAATATTAATCAATTTCTATTCCAAAAGTTGTTTTCTAGGTTTTTCTAGGTAATTTGAGGGCGTAGAATCGAAATTTTGACATAACAGAGCGTGTGGAACGAATTTGAAAGACAAAACGGCTAGATCAGATTGCAGAAAATTGTTGTCGCCATAAGATTTCGAGTTCTCGAGAAGTTTTGCGGTGGATTGAAAAGTAATCTATTCTAAAAGGCTAAAAGGATCAATTCTAAATTCTAAAAGGTCAAAACGAAAAGTGATCGACTAAAAATTGCATACATAGTTTACTAAAAGAGACAAAAGATAAGGAAAACTTTTTCAAAAACGTCTCTTCGTTGGGAGTTTTCGATTTTGTTTGGTGGATCTTCAGGGAAAAGAACAAAAAAAAAGCCTTTTCAGCTTTGTCAAAAAATATGCCGACATTCGACCTCTCTTTTCTCGCTTTTTCTTTGGCTTTTCTGGCTTTTTTAGCTTTTTTGGCTTTTTTGACTTTTTAAGGGAATTCCCAAGAGAATTTAGGGTGGAAAAGACATTGAAGATGAAAGGTTTGTGCACAATTTTGAAAGTTTTCTTTCAGTTTTTTCAGTTTTCCCCTATTTCTTTCGTTCGGCTCCCCGGAGATCCCAAAAATGAACACAGTTTTGTGCAAATTTTTTCGTAAAATATTTTAGATTTTGAATTAGATTAAGAATTGCATTGATGAGATTCGGTTTTTGAGAGGGAAATGCTATCAAAAAGGTTTCAAATGCTTTCAATGCTTTTAGAGAATGCTTTCAATGCTTTCAATGCTTTCAAAGCTTTCAAAGCTTTCAATGCTTTCAATGCTTCCAAAGCTTTCAAAGCTTTCAAAGCTTTCAAGGCTTTCAGAGCTTTCAAGGCTTTCAGAGCTTTCAAAGATTTCAAAGCTTTCAAGGCTTTCAGAGCTTTCAGAAAATGCTTGCAAAGCTTTCCAGGCTTGCTTTCAGAAAATGCTTTCAAACCTTTCAAAAACCTTCCAATAGTTGATCTTAAGCTTGCCTAATGAAATAGTCAAGAATTAAGAAAAGATCTGGGAAAAGAAAGAGAAGATTCTTTATAAAAACAAGTTTAAATCAAGCTATCAATCGCTAGAATCAGATTTTTATGGTATCAAGCTTTAATCCAAGCTTTAATCCAAGCTTTAATCCAAGCTTTGACTTGACTAAAGTTGATCATCTCCAAGTTGATCATCAGTTGATCATCTAAAGTTATGCCAGAGCAAAGCCATAACCAAACCAAGTTCAAAATCGCTTTCAAATCCTGCTCGAAAGGGTTTAGAGTCTAGATTAGAGTCTAGATTTCTTGGCTGATTGGCTCATTGGCTGATTTAGGTTATCAGGCTTGCATTTAAGGGGTTTAAGTACTTGAAAACCTGACAATGATCATCGAATCTTTAGAAAACGTTCTAAAAAGTGTTCTAGAGAAAAAAAAAGCTTTTCAATGTTCAACTAGATTCAACTAAAACCTTTCTAAAAGTACAGAAAAGAAGTAAAAAAGTAAAACAAGTATATTTTGCGTTTATTTTAAAATGCTCAAATTTAAGCTCAAAGACTCAAAGAAAGCGAAGAATCGATGCACTAGAAAGCGTGCGTTTCTATGGGAAAAGATCGTTGAAGTCGAAGTGAAAATATTGAGATATCGAGCAATTTCTTGAAGAAAAGCGAGCTAATCGCAAGTGTTTCTGTTTCTTTCTGCAAAGCATTATCCCCAAGCATCAGAAGAAAAAAAAAGGCCGAATAGGGGTCCCGTGGTTTGTGCATAATTTATGTGAAGTGAGCGGCTGTCTCTTTTTTTTTTCGCGAATGCTAAACCCCTTTTCACTCACCTCGTCTCATTTCACATTGAATTTTTATCTCATTTACCGTATTTTCTCTAATAGTAGGGCAACCGGCACCCGTGCCTATTCTACGGCTTTCAAATTAGCGGAAATTAGCTTACCTTCATTTTTGTATATAATAACTATACAGAATACCATCTTTCTCTAATAGTAGAGCCGTGTTGATGCCTATTTTACTGTTTCCAAGCTTTCACAGAAGCTCAACACTCAAATCCTCCACTAGATCTCATCGTCAGCTACATTTCCCTCCCCCACATCGATAGTTTCTGATAAGCGGTTCTCGAGATTTCGAGGGATTTAGGCGACGCTGATAGTGCACTACTCTATTAGAGAGAATACGGTATGTTACGTCCGTTTACGAACTGAGGGATCTTTAAAAGATAATTGCCATAACTTCGAGCTTAAATTTCTTGGTGTTGGTGCGTCTAATTTAAATAGTTTTTGTACTAAACGATAGAGAAAGACTTGGCGCATCTAATGACGTCAAGAATATAGAAATAAACAGCTCAACACCAAGAAATTTGAGCTTAAAATTAGATTTCCAATGGGAAAAAGGTCAGAAGCTAAGAGTAAGGCATAAAGCTATAGCCTGCAATGGGATACGTGTGCATTTAGCTCATTGGTAGAGCGCTCAAGCGAGAGATCGCGGGTTCGAGTCCTAGCGCCGACCAGGTTTGTATTCTACACCCATCAAAGAACCGGTGTGTCCAACTCTGGTTCTTTGATGAACCGAAGTGGATCTCAGGATCAATCCTGACACCTAGTGAGCCTTTGTTAGAGATCTGGCCTGTTTTCTGTAAGTCAGAATTGCAGCAAAACAAAGTCAAGATCTTAGCTTGATCCGGAAACTATTCATAATTAATATTTGAGTCAAAAATGAATAAAAACCTTAGAGCTATGGGTTAAACTGTTCCAAACTCAAAAGTTTTCTAAAATCAGGCCAAGAGACCAAGGTCACTTTGCTAAAAAGCTCAAAAATCTCTCAAGAATCAGGAAAAACTTTTTCTACCTGACTCTAGCACTTTTTAAGTATATGTTCCAGATAAAATGCTAGATGAAACCAAGGTTTATTGCTAAACTGTCAGATAATACTTTCTAGAAAGTCTGTTGCCTCTAACAAGTCAGTTTAAAACCAATAACTGTACCAAGGATTTGATCTTTTAAGCATTGAGCAATTAAGCAGCAGTTAGCAGCAGCAGTTAGCAGCAGCAGTTAGCAGCCAGCAGTTAGCAGCAGCAGTTAGCAGCCAGCAGCAGTCAACAGCAACAGTTAGAAAATCGATTACAGACAAGTGCTTCTATTTTCCAAGAGATTGGGTTTATGAGTTGGACAGGATGGTTCTGGGTTGAGGCTGGGACTATCAAAAATTGGTATAACGACCACTAGAGCTTCAAGATCATCTACAGATCATTTTAAAGCTTTCGAGACTATTGGACCTCTTGCTTACCGGGCGAACGAACCAATGAGCTCTATCCCAGTCAGGGTTTGGTCTTAAGCTCTACTTTGGTAGAAGGATTTGGTAGAAATTGATAGAAAAAGGAAAAGGCAATGAAATCAACCAATAAATGAAAGAAAAAGAGCGTAACTTGAGCCGACTCATTATTTCACTCATAGCAAAAAAAAAATGCAATTATTCATCAGAGAGAGAATTCATATTTCGACACAACCCAAAACCCGTTGAGGGAAATGAGAAATTCGATCCGCTAAATGGCCTTTGATTCGGGAAATATTTCGAGAATTTTTGAGGAATTGAGGAAGGAGGAAAAACAAATTTCAGTACGACATTTGACAATTTACTTTACTTTACTTTACTTTACTTTAGATACTTTATTCAGGAGCTGAGATAAAGTGCGCTAGATTTTAAGATATTAATAAACATCAATTCATACAGATAACACGAAAAGAGCCGATAAAAAGCAACACGATATAATGTATGCAATATATGGGGTAGCATAGATAACGTCAATGATTCACTAGAGCTTCAAGATCAAGATCATCTAGAGCTTCAAGATCATCTAGAGCTTCAAGATCATCTAGAGCTTCAAGATCATCTAGAGCTTCAAGATCATCTAGAGCTTCAAGATCATCTAGAGCTTCAAGATCAAGATCATCTAGGGCTTCAAGATCATCTAGAGCTTCAAGATCCAGATCATCTAGAGCTTCAAGCTCATCTAGAGCTTCAAGATCGAGATCATCTAGAGCTTCAAGATCCAGATCATCTAGAGCTTCAAGCTCATCTAGAGCTTCAAGATCGAGATCATCTAGAGCTTCAAGATCCAGATCATCTAGAGCTTCAAGATCGAGATCAAAATCATCTACAGATCATTTTAAAGCTTTCGAGACGATTGAACCCTCTCAAAACTCTGGGGAGTCAATCCACTAGATCCACAACAATCCACGCTAACAGTCCACTAGGGCTTCAAGGTCAAGATCATGATTGAAATTGAACAATTTTCCCTTGTCGATTCCAAATTCTGGCATTTCTTATTGGAAAAGAGTTATACGCAAACTTATTGGAGGTGACTGGAATTTCAAAAACGAAAGAACCTCTCCATGAACTAACTGTGGGATTAAGTTTGAATAAATCTCAAAAAAGAGGGGTAGGTTGCCATTAGATGTAATATATGGGTAGCATAGATAACGTCAACAATCCACTAGATCCACAACAATCCATTAGCTCACAACAATCTACTAGCTCCATAACAATCCACTAGATTCACAACAATCCACTAGCTCCACAACAATCCACTAGATCCATAACAATCCACTAGATCCATAACAATCCACTAGATTCACAACAATCCAATAGATCCACAACAATCCACTAGATCCATAACAATCCACTAGAGCTTCAAGTTCAAGATCATGATTGAAATTGAACAACTTTCCCTTGTTCATTGTTGAAATGGTTGTTGATCAAAGAGAATTTCTCCCGGAGCAGCAACTGATTTAAATCTTCAGTCATCTAGTGAAGTAACTAACTGCTTTTGCCTGGCTGTCCTGAATTGGTCAAGTTCTTGGGTTTATGTCTAGAACCTGATGCTTGATTTCAAGATCCAGCTGTTTCCTATTGTTATAATCTATGCTTAGGATGCAAATTTTGCATTGTAATCACAAAAGATTGTAATCACAAAAGATTCACAAATTCTACAAACGATGGCTTACCAAAATCGAATCATCAAAACAAAAAAAAAGCAAGGAAATGATTAAGAAATTGTTCTTAGCCATTCTTAGCCATTCTTAGCCGTCGTAGCTGATTGGATAGAAGTCTTTTCTTCTAGTCCGTTCTAGTCTTCTAGTCTAGTTAAGGGTTCGATCCTAGCGGCTGCATTGATGCAGAAAGATGCATTCTTTTTCCCATTCTTATGGGTTTTAACAACATTTAAGCAATAGGGGAAACTAAGGGTAACTAATTTCCTCCTTTATCTTGTAATTCATTCTTCATATCGAATAAATATACTTATTTGTTAGTTGAATACAAAGTAAACCAAAAATTACTGTTTTAATTTGAAGTTTAAAAATTAGAAAGTTTTATTTAAATGAAAGTAAAAGGAAAGAAAGTAAAAGGAAAGAAAGTAAAGGGAAAAAAGTAAAGGGAAAGAAAGTAAAGGGAAAGAAAGTAAAGGGAAAGAAAGTAAAGGGAAAGAAAGTAAAGGGAAAGAAAGTAAAGGGAAAGAAAGTAAAGGGAAAGAAAGTAAAGGGAAAGAAAGTAAAGGGAAAGAAAGTAAAGGGAATGAAAGTAAAAGAAATGAAAGTATTAAACGGTAAAGATTGATAAGTTAAATGGTAAAGAATTGATTGAAAAGATCAAACTTTACTGTTAACAATGTTATTCCTACAAAATTCGAAACCAAAACAAGAAAAGAAAACACAAATGAGTGGGTGGTGGAAAAATGGAGACAAGAATGAGTGTGGAAGGAAAAAGGGACCTGTCGCGCGCATATTGAAGCCCGAATAGGGCCTTGGTGGGGCACAAAATAGAAGGAATAGAAGGAAAAAAAGGAAAGAGAATGGGGGGAAGGGAAAGCTTTCTCTTTTTAGAGGCTCTCCCAGTTTTCTGGGGCAGAGGGGCAGCGGCTTTGGCCCAGCGCCCCTACTAAAAGGCCCGCTGGGTCTTTCTCTCAATTTTTCCATCTATAAACTTACTCTTTTTCTCTAATACATCTATTTCTCACTTTCTCTTTCTTCCTTTCTTCTTTCTCTTCCTTTCTTCTTTCTCTGACTATCTCTTTTTCTCTAAACTCATCTATTCTTCTTCTCTCAGTTCCATGGACTTCAGAATCTTTCTCTAACCCTTCTAAGGCTCTCTCTCTCTTCCTTTCTTCTTTCTCTTTCTTTCTTCTTTCTCTTCCTTTCTTCTTTCTCTTTCTTTCTTCTTTCTCTTTCTTTCTAACATCTATCGTTTTCTATCAGTAAATTCATCAATTCTATAATCTGCTTTCTCTTCTTCTACTATTAATCTACTCTTCTACAGAATCTTTAAACCTCTGCATTCTCTTCATCTCTTCTCTGACTTTTCTTGTCTTTCTTTATACTTTATCTCAATTTTTCTAGCTTCTCAAGCCTCTTCTTTCTTCATATCAGAATTCTAAAGCCCATATCTTTCTTTCCTTTTCTCTCTTCTATCCATTTCCCTCCTGCCATCTCTCGACATTCTCCATTTTCTTCAACTCTTCTAAAATCCGCTTCTATCTTCTTCTATCTATGCATCCCTGCATTTTCTTAAACTCTCTTCAAAAACCTCTATCATACCACTGTGCTCTTCTCCAGTCTTACCTTCTCGTTCCACACTCGTTCTGAAATCTATCCTAATCTTTCTCTGTCCATCTCTCTTCACCCCTTTCTCTGAGATCTCTGCCACCCATCCATTGTCTCTTCTCAACTCTTTACTTCTAATCTCTAGTCTCTTCCATTCTTCACATTCACCAGCTTCTCTAACTCATTCCTTTCTTCGTCCCCCATCCACTTCCCCACAATCCTCATCTCTCTCTCCATTCTTTCATTCTCCTCAATTTCTTCTATCATCAACTCAAAATCTTTGGATTCTCTTCTCATCTTCCACTCTTTTCCCTTAAAATGAAACCGCGTTTAGGCGTTTCTTTTTCCCCCTCTCTCTTCAATGTTTCAGGAATCAATAGTGGCCAATCCACGGCCATCCTTCCCTTTTTCAAAAAGAAAAGAAAAGCTTAAAAGCTGGCAAGAAGCCGAACAACACAATGGGTTGAAAAGGGAGAAAAGGGAGAAGAAAGCAAGAACGTGAACGGAAAGCAAGGCGGATACGGAAGTCGACATCCCCCTTTTGACACCTTTAGGTCAAATCAACAAGTTTCATAATAGAATTCAAAATATGATGATAGAAATGAGATTCTATTGACGAAATTTGGAAACGAGAACACCTCACTGACACTTGAGAAATCATAGCAAGTTTTTGAGAAGTTTTACAAATTTGGAAACACTTTCAGTGTCTGGTATTACGGTAATACCTTCTGAATAAGCGATCTGCTGGATATAAGGAAAGATCTGAATAAGGAAAAGTAGCCCTAACTCTATTCTCGATTTACCCGCAGAAAACGTTGAGAATATCATAAGAAAAGCTGTCGTTAGCACGGAAAAGTTAAAAACGGCTACAAGAGTTTTCATTTTTGACAAAATTTTGATAGAAAATGAATTCGGCTTTGTTCAAGCTCTTGAAGCACTTGAAGCGCTTGAATGAGCGCTAGTCGATTTCTCTCCGGCGAATCTGTCATTTCGCCGCTTTTCTACATTAAAAAAATGCCATTTAGAGCTTTTCTTTGCAATCAAATTTGTGATAATTTTATTCAAAAACTTTTCAATAAATTTATAGCGCCAGAATAGTAAATAAAACGATATAAACTGAATATCGAAAGAACTCAATGTACATCTTTTTCCCTGCTCCTTTAACTTCAATTTTGGTTATACCAGTTCAAACCAAAATAGTTAAATGTAATTCTTAATGTTATTAAGTGATGTTAAACGCTATTTTTGCATTGAAGTACTGAAAAGCTTTTCTTAACAATTTTTAATAAAGAAAAGCGGCCAAATGACAGATTCGCCGGAGAGAATTGGATTGGTGGACATGAATTGAAGCATTATCCTGTTGAAAAATATAGTTTTTCCCTCGATTTTGTGCTAGAAAAGGAAGTAGTTGATCCGCCAGGACGTCCTGGTAATCGTTCGAGTTCATGCGACCAGTCAGAAATTCTAAATCAAGAATTCCACATTGACGGCGCCCCATACCATCAGTGATCCTCCTCCGATGTTTCGACGTCCACAAAGCATTGGATCTTTTCTCAAATCGTGCCAATAGTACTTGTTGCCGTCTGGACCATCCAAATTAAATTTCTTCTCATCACTGAAGATAATTCTTAATGTTATTAAGTGATGTTAAACGCTATTTTTGCATTGAAGTACTGAAAAAGCTTTTCTTAACAATTTTTAATAAAGAAAAGCGGCCAAATGACAGATTCGCCGGAGAGAATTGGATTGGTGGACATGAATTGAAGCATTATCCTGTTGGACAATAGTTTTTCCCTCGATTTTGTGCTAGAAAAGGAAGTAGTTGATCCGCAAGGACGTCCTGGTAATCGTTCGAGTTCATGCGACCAGTCACAAATTCTAAATCAAGAATTCCACAAATGAAGCGCTCGCACCAAATTGTCGCAAATAGTATGCAAAATAAAGAAATGATTTACAAATGACAACTTTCTTGTGGCTTTTAAAGTAAATGATTTCGTAGACAGTATTTGTGCGTTGCTTTTTTGTCTAAAATTAGAATTTAAGCGTCGTTTTGCATCTACATTATTTAATTTGCATTATTTAACTATTTAATGCGTTATTATTTAATGCTTGTTGCATTATTTAAAGTCAAAAACTGCAAAACTCGAGGGTGGTCCTATCATTTTGCAACGCGCTATATAACACTTGCCACTTTTGAGATGCCACTTGCCAAATTAGACACTTCCGAGCTAGGTTTTTGAAAAAGTTTTCGCTAGAATTCCCTGTTCATTAAAAACAACTATAATGTCGTAGCGGATCATGAATGGAGGATCACTGATGGTATGGGGCGCCGTCAATGTGGAATTCTTGATTTAGAATTTGTGACTTGTCGCATGAACTCGAACGATTACCAGGACGTCCTTGCGGATCAACTACTTCCTTTTCTAGCACAAAATCGAGGGAAAAAAACTATATTTTTCAACAGGATAATGCTTCAGTTCATGTCCACCAATCCAAATCTCTACGGCGAATTCGGTGACGTCGCTACAGGAAGTCAAGGCAAAAATTGGAGCTCCCGTCCACAAAAGCACTCTTTCTCGAGCCACAAAGTGTATGTCTTACATCAAAAGAGCAGTCATGAAGAAAGCACTAAAAATGAAGCCGGCGTACAAAAAAGGACGTTTTGGGCTCGGAATCACATCACCATCGATTGGAAAAAAGTTAACTTTCTGCCTTGAACTGTTAACTAATTTTTTTCTTTGTAGGTCATCTTCAGTGATGGGAAGAAATTTAATTTGGATGGTCCAGACGGCAACAAGTACTATTGGCACGATTTGAGAAAAGATCCAATGCTTTGTGGACGTCGAAACATCGGAGGAGGATCACTGATGGTATGGGGCGCCGTCAATGTGGAATTCTTGATTTAGAATTTGTGACTGGTCGCATGAACTCGAACGATCACCAGGACGTCCTTGCGGATCAACTACTTCCTTTTCTAGCACAAAATCGAGGGAAAAACTATTTTCCAACAGGATAATGCTTCAATTCATGTCCACCAATCGAAATCTCTCCGGCGAATCTGTCATTTGGCCGCTTTTCTTTATTAAAAATTGTTAAGAAAAGCTTTTTCAGTACTTCAATGCAAAAATAGCGTTTAACATCACTTAATAACATTAAGAATTATCTTCAGTGATGAGAAGAAATTTAATTTGGATGGTCCAGACGGCAACAAGTACTATTGGCACGATTTGAGAAAAGATCCAATGCTTTGTGGACGTCGAAACATCGGAGGAGGATCACTGATGGTATGGGGCGCCGTCAATGTGGAATTCTTGATTTAGAATTTGTGACTTGTCGCATGAACTCGAACGATCACCAGGACGTCCTTGCGGATCAACTACTTCCTTTTCTAGCACAAAATCGAGGGAAAAACTATTGTCCAACAGGATAATGCTTCAATTCATGTCCACCAATCCAATTCTCTCCGGCGAATCTGTCATTTGGCCGCTTTTCTTTATTAAAAATTGTTAAGAAAAGCTTTTTCAGTACTTCAATGCAAAAATAGCGTTTAACATCACTTAATAACATTAAGAATTACATTTAACTATTTTGGTTTGAACTGGTATAACCAGAATTGAAGTTAAAGGAGCAGGGAAAAAGATGAACATTGAGTTTTTTTCGATATTCAGTTTATATCGTTATATTTACTATTCTGGCGCTATAAATTTATTGAAAAGTTTTTGAATAAAATTATCACAAATTTGATTGCAAAGAAAAGCTCTAAATGAAATTTTTTTCATGTAGAAAAGCGGCGAAATGACAGATTCGCCGGAGAGAAATCGACTAGCGCTCATTCAAGCGCTTGTAAAATGAGTTGTATAAGTCCAATCAGAAAGTTTTTGGTAGATAAATGTAGCCAAGCATTAGAGCTACAATTCTTTATATAACACTTGCCACTTTTGAAAGAAATTCGACATTTCTCAGCTAGGTTTTTGAAAAAGTTTCTCTAGAATTTCGCGGTCATTCTGTGTTTTCAATTTCTAGCTTTCTAATTTCAATTTCTAACGTCAGTTTCTAATTTTGAATTTAAATTTCTAATTTCCGTACTTAACCCAGACTTGAGTAGAGTTTACAATCAACAATCGACAATGAAAGAAATTTTTTTGGCAAACCTTTCTAGTAGGTCAACCCTTTAATGTATAAGGACAATATTATATCATTTTGTAGGGAATTCTCGCTAGAATTCGCGGTTACCCTTTTCATTAAAAACAATTATATAAAAATGTCTGTTCTCGTAAAAAAAGACGCCATTTTGATTATAAAATTGTCTGATTTTTAAAAAAAAAAACCCCATTTTGATCTCTTTTACCCGCAGAAACTCTAAAATTCATTCGAGAACGGCTACAAACCAATTATTTCTCGTGCTATTCTGTGATTGTTGCACAAAAGCAGACAAAGCAGACATAAAATTTGAAAAATGGATGTTTGATTTGAGATTTTTTTGAAATTTGATGTTAAACATTGTTGGTGATTCATTTTTTAGTGAACTGTTGTTATTGTCGATGGTTTTTTTTGATGTTCATCGCGAGTTTATAGTGATAACTTAAGAATTTAGCACTTTATAGTATACCAGCCGAGAAATCCGGGTTTTTCTGGATGTTTTGGAGAATGAGCTTTTGTCGCCGTGGCGCGCCGGTCTATCGCTCATACGACCTGGGCTCGACCTCCGTGTACGACTCGAATTGTGCTTTTCAAAAAAATTCAAAACCACGTTGGACAACTATATGTAACTCCCTATTCAACAGCGCAAAAATCATTGCAAACGGTCCTCTGGGGGCTAAAGAGTGCGCACAGATAGACAGGCGGACAGACAGGCGGACAGACAGGCGGACAGACAGGCGGACAGACAGGCGGACAGACAGGCGGACAGACAGGCGGACAGACAGGCGGACAGACAGGCGGACAGACAGGCGGACAGACAGACAGACAGACAGACAGACAGACAGACAGACAGACAAACAGACGGACAAACAGACGGACAAACAGACGGACAGACAGACGTCTTAGTCCCTATATATAGTAGATAAACTTTAACTAAATTTAATCTACACTTTCATTCACTTTTTTATCTCTAAAGTTTCCAATTTGTCCATTTTTATATGAAAAAAATTGCAAAAATAGCTAAACTTGCACAAGAAAATAAAGTTTTCGCAAGTTTAGAGTCTAAATTTTTCTATTATAGCTTGCTTTTAGCATCTGAATTCAGTTTTTGATAAGTTTCGACGATTCTTTTTGGATCTGGATTCAGTTTTGACAATTCTTTTGAATCTGGATTCAGTTTTGACAATTCTTTTGAATCTGGATTCATTTTTGACGATTCTTTTTGAATCAAATCAAATTTTAAACCCCAATTCAGCTTTTCGACAAATCTATCGACAATTTCCCACAAATTTTGTGAAAAATTTGATTCCGATTGTTCCCTCATTCATCTCGATGTGGCAAATATTGGAAAATATCCGTCGAGCTTATTGATTTGACCCAAAAAAAAAAGCTTTGATTAATCGGGACTCGAAACTTTTGACCGATCGTTTATTGTGTACCTTTTTTTTGGTCATAAAACTTTTTAGTGTTTTACAAAATTTGGAAATTCTATTGACTTATGCTTTCAAAAATATTTCAATTCTCTTCTTAAATCGATTTTTTTTCTTTTTCTTTCTTTCTCTTCTTTTTTTTTGTTCACAAAATGCAGTATACTTTTCTTTTAGTGCCCCTTTTCTGGTTTAGCTTTGAAAGACAAACTTTTTAGTACATTGAAATCTTTATTTTATGTTTTTTTTTAGCTTAAAAAGAAGCTTTCTAAAGGTTTTTTTTAAAAAAAAAATATTCTGAAGCATTGAATTATCAAATTCTTTAGTTTCATTAATCTTTTGTGCTCATAAAAATCAGAAAATTTTCTAGTTTATTGAATTTTCTTGTAATAGTCCTTAATGTAAGAAAATGAAGAGTTAAATGCTCTAGAAAGGGTTGAGTTTTGAGAGTAAAGTACACTAAATGTGTAATCGTTAATCATAAAGCTCTCGGAATAGTTTTTTTCATCAAAAATTTCATGCAAGATTTGTACAAGAACAAGAAAATCAAGTTTTCGCAAGTTTAGAGTCTAAATTTTCCTATTATAACTAGTTTTTAAAAGCTGAATCCAGTTTTTGATAAGTTTTGACGATTCTTGTGAATCTGGATTCGGTTTTGACGATTCTTTTTGAATCTGGATACAGTTTTGATGATTCTTTTTGAATCTGGATTCGGTTTTGACGATTCTTGTGAATCTGGATTCAGTTTTGACCATTCTTTTTGAATCTGGATACAGTTTTGATGATTCTTTTTGAATCTGGATACAGTTTTGACGATTCTTGTGAATCTGGATTCAGTTTTGATGATTCTTTTTGAATCTGGGCTCATTTTTGATGATTCTTTTTGAATCAAATCAAATTTTAAACCCCAATTCAGCTTTTCGACAAACCTATCAACAATTTCTAACTAATTTTGTGAAAAATTTGATTCCAATTGTTCCCTTATTCATCTCGATGTGGCAAATATTGGAAAATATCCGTCGAGCTTATTGATTTGACCCAAAAAAAAGCTGTGATTAAATTTTCTAGTTTATTGAATTTTCTTGTAATAGTCGTTAATGTAAGAAAATGAAGAGTTAAATGCTCGAGAAAGGGTTGAGTTTTGAGAGTAAAGTACACTAAGCGAGTAATCGTTAATCATAAAGCTCTCGGAATAGTTTTTTTTTGTCGTCAATTTCATACAATATTTGTTCAGGCTGACTGGCTGACTGCATTACTCTCGAATAGGCCATTTTCGAGGGAAAAATTCTGAGAGAAAAGAAAAAGAGAAACGGTTACCCGGGAAATCTCGTCGATTCAGCCATTTTTTCTTTCCTTCTTTCTTCCTTTCTTTCTTTCTTTCTTCCTTTCTTCCTTTCTTTCTTTCCTTCTTTCTTTCTTTCTTTCTTCCTTTTTCACCACTTTTCGGAAATAATCAAGGCGTTGATTTCCATAGGGATTCAAAAAGGGAAAAAACGCTCAACTTTCAAACATTTTTTCTTCTTTTAAAACACATAGAATTTTTAGAATTGCAAATTTATAATTAAAAATGAAATATGCTAGCTTTTAGTTTCAAATTTTTGCTTAAATTCTTGTTTGAAGTTTAGAATTTTTGTTTTATAGAATTAGACTTTGTAAATTAGGCTTTATTCTCTTTTAGAGTTCTTTTTTTTGCCTTTTTTTTTGACTTTTCCTTTGTCAAACTTTTATTTGTTCTTGTTCTTGTGTTTAAAAAAGAGCAACCATTCAAACTTTCTCATAATAACAACTTGATTGGCACCCGTAAACGTATGCTATCTGGTGCATCACAGAGAATTTGAAACTGATCTGGAACATTCTGAGATTTTCTGGGATTTTCCAGAACATTCTGTGATGCTCTAGAATATTCTGAGATTTTCTGAGATTCTCTAGAACATTCTGAGATTCTCCGGAAGACTCTGAGATTCTCTAGAACATTCTGAGATTCTCCGGAAGACTCTGAGATTCTCTAGAACATTCTGAGATTCTCCGGAAGACTCTGAGATTCTCTAGAACATTCTGAGATTCTCCGGAAGACTCTGAGATTCTCTAGAACATTCTGAGATTCTCCGGAAGACTCTGAGATTCTCTAGAACATTCTGAGATTCTCCGGAAGACTCTGAGATTCTCTAGAACATTCTGAGATTCTCCAGAAGACTCTGAGATTCTCTAGAAAATTCTGAGATTCTCCAGAACATTCTGAGGCTTTCTGAGATTCTCCAGACCATTCTGAGATTATCTGAGATTCTCTAGAACATTCTAAGATTCCTCAGAACACAAAAGTCTCAATATCTGCTCTAGTTTTTACCTAATCTTGTATAATCTTTAAATCCCTTTTTTTCTGACAAAACATCAAACAGCATTTCAGGGTTTTGATGTTATTGAGGATTATCTCAATATCCCTTTGCATTGCTCATGTGATCGGCTGGAATTTGACGATTGAACCGCCGCGCTTGTCGGCTTTTCGAGCGAAACAGGAACGGTGAGTAATGATCGCAGAAAAATGAGGCCTTTCGCTAAAATTCATCGCTAAATCTGTATTTAACGTTGAACATTTTATAGTAATAAGTCTTCTTAAAGCAATCCTGAAAAGTCGAACAGAAAGGTCGTTTTAAGCTTTAAATTTAAGCTTAAAGCTAACGATTTAAGCTTTAAATCAGCAAGAATCTTAGCAAAAAAAAGATTCTGGATTTTCTAATCAAAATTCGGCACTCTAAATAATGTAATCAACTCCGAATTTCAGCTATATTCTCATCACTCTCCAATCTTCGCAAAGCAGCAAAGAGAACATTTCGCTCACTTGCTCAAATGAAGCCATTTGCACGATTACTCCAAACGAAAGTTTCCTCGTTTTCTCTCAAAACAACAGCTTTACTCAAACGCTAAACGTTTCGGTTGAGGGAAAATTCATTGGAATCACGAAGTTGAATCTAAAAATCGGCAATCAGTAAGGGAAATCAGTAAATCCTGATTTTGTTTAAAGAGAAATTTTAGAACCTTTCACAATTACGAGATTCGAATCCAGCGAAGCGATTGGGAACATCAAAAAGCGAAAATTTTTATTACAATGCTCGTCATTTTCATCCCGACCGTTACTTTTATGATGGGCACACAGTTGAAGTTGAAAAAGTGAGCGAAATTTGCATAAGTTGTCAAGTAAATAGCGAAATTTGCATAAAAGTCACAAGTTGTCAAGGTTTTACATAAGCTTTATAAGTTTGCAATCAAAAAAGTGAAGGGATTGCCAATAGATCTGGGATTTGAGTCCTCGACCTTTTGCTTTTGCTTGCTCTAACCACTGATCCGTCATTCTCTACGAACTTCTGCTATTGATTAGCAAGATTTTTCAAAGCTCAAAGTAATTCAGTAGTTCAAAGGAGTTCTTTGACTCCTTTGAATCAAAGAACTCACACTTCTACAGCTTTTTGTCTTCTTATCTTCACCGTCAAGCTTTTGAGAAGTCAAGCTTTTGAGAAGTCAAGCTTTTGAGAAGTTAAGCTTTTGAGACGTCAAGCTCTTGAGAAGTCAAGCTTTTGAGACGTCAAGCTCTTGAGAAGTCAAGCTTTTGAGACGTCAAGCTCTTAAGAAGTCAAGCTTTTGAGAGGGAAGCTCTTGAGACGTCAAGCTCTTGAGAAGTCAAGCTTTTGAGACGTCAAGCTCTTAAGAAGTCAAGCTTTTGAGAGGGAAGCTCTTGAGACGTCAAGCTCTTGAGAAGTCAAGCTTTTGAGACGTCAAGCTCTTAAGAAGTCAAGCTTTTGAGAGGGAAGCTCTTGAGACGTCAAGCTCTTGAGAAGTCAAGCTTTTGAGACGTCAAGCTCTTGAGAAGTCAAGCTTTTGAGACGTCAAGCTCTTAAGAAGTCAAGCTTTTGAGAGGGAAGCTCTTGAGACGTCAAGCTCTTGAGAAGTCAAGCTTTTGAGACGTCAAGCTCTTAAGAAGTCAAGCTTTTGAGAGGGAAGCTCTTGAGACGTCAAGCTCTTGAGAAGTCAAGCTTTTGAGACGTCAAGCTCTTGAGAAGTCAAGCTTTTGAGACGTCAAGCTCTTGAGAAGTCAAGCTTTTGAGACGTCAAGCTCTTGAGAAGTCAAGCTTTTGAGACGTCAAGCTCTTAAGAAGTCAAGCTTTTGAGAGGGAAGCTCTTGAGACGTCAAGCTCTTGAGAAGTCAAGCTTTTTGAGACGTCAAGCTCTTGAGAAGTCAAGCTTTTGAGACGTCAAGCTCTTAAGAAGTCAAGCTTTTGAGAGGGAAGCTCTTGAGACGTCAAGCTCTTGAGAAGTCAAGCTTTTGAGAAGTCAAGCTCTTGAGACGTCAAGCTCTTGAGAAGTCAAGCTTTTGAGAAGTCAAGCTCTTGAGACGTCAAGCTCTTGAGAAGTCAAGCTTTTGAGACGTCAAGCTCTTGAGAAGTCAAACTTTTAAGAAGTCAAGCTCTTGAGACGTCAAGCTCTTGAGAAGTCAAGCTTTTGAGACGATAGAGAATCTATCGATCAATTAACAATAAAGAATCTATCAATCGATTAGTAGTAAAGAACCTAGAATCTATCAGCCGTTCCATCTAACGTTCAATCTTTGATAGACATCAAGCTTTTGAACCACTCGATCGCAGCGATCCCAACATTTCCTTCACCTCACAAATCACTTCAGTAGATCTCGCCAGCAAAGCCAGATCCAGATCAGGACCTAGCTTCTGAGCAAATCCAGTCACAAACAAAAATAATCTTGGTATTGTACGGACTTTGAAATTTCTCTACTAAAGAAATATCCTTGTTTCAGTATCAAAGAGATCTGGAAGCGCCCATTCAGCCCGTGCATCAGCCTTTTCTGTCAGTTTGGGATCATGCCATTGGTGAGTGAGCATAGTTTAGCTCAAGATTTAGGCATTGATTAACTTACTTTGTAATCAAAGCTCCATGCAAATTCAGACAGATCTAGTTCAGCCAAGGCAATCAGTCAGGGCAATCAGTCAGGGCAATCAGCCAGGACAATAAGCCAGGACAATCAGCCAGGCCCAGGATTTGGCTTTTGACTGAAAATCCCCGGCATCTGGTTTCTTTGTACATCAGCTATTATGTTTTAGATTGCCTATTGCTTGGCCAAGTACATTCTGGAGGAAGAAGGACGGGCAATTCAATTGGCGCTTTTTGCCGCTGGTACCTGTCCGGGTGGTGGAAAAAGCTCTTTCTGGACGATCATCTTCGGCGGGAATCTCGATTTATCCGTTTCGCTCACATTCGCTCAAAATTTCTTTGCTTTAAGTGAGTTTTTGAGAAATAGAAAGTACCGTTAGAATAGAAAGAAAGTACTGTTAGAATAGAAAGAAAGTACCGTTAGGATAGAAAGAAAGTACATGATTCTATTGGGTAAATGAAAGATTTTCCAGTAGCAATGCCGATTTGGATTGGCACTCTTGGAAAAGAGTTCACCACTGAATCGCTGCGCATTCCATTTGGGGACATTGTTGAAGCGTTGGTGATTTTACTGATTCCAACAGTTCTCGGAATGATCTTCATTCACTACAAAGCGAATCTCTACTCGGATATTCAGAAATTGGTCAAAGTTTGTTTGTTTTTCGTTTGGATTGCATCAATTTTGTTAGATAATCGTTTGGATTGGCACATTTTTCTTCTTTCTCACCTCGATTTATGCCAATTTCTACATTGTTTTCTTGTTGAATTGGAGAATTGTGTTGGCTGGTTGTCTTTTGCCTTGGTCAGGTGAGAAATGAGAAAGCATTTGGTTTATGGGTATGCTTTGGCACGTTTCTGATTCCAAATCTTCTAAAAAAGTTAAGCTATACTTTTTCTGAGGTTTACGAAACCAAACTTTGCCGTACAAAGTACATACAAACTTTGCGCGCTTATAACTTTTGACAGAGTGCTCCATAACAGAAACGGAAAGCAGATACGGAATCGGCGTTGAATTCTGCAGAAAATATAGTACATTTCATTTGTCCATCACACTCAGTTGAGATTCTATGTTGCTTGATGTGTGACATTGCTAGTTAGCGATGGGACACCAGTTGCCTTAACGCCTTAACACCTGAACGCCTTAACTCCTTAACGCCTTAATGCCTTAACGCCTTAATGCCTTAACTCCAATAACCAATACTTGTGTAAATCCAAAAGATGCAGCATGAAATTTCCCGTCAATCCTCCATATATGCTAAATTTTATCTAGTAAATGTTTGTTTGTGAAAAACTACGCACTTTAAGTATATCGGTAGCGAAGATCGGTAGCGAAGATAGGTAGCGAAGATCGGTAGCGAAGATCGGTAGCGAAGATCGGTAGCGAAGATCGGTAGCGAAGATCGGTAGCGAAGATCGGTAGCGAAGATAGGTAGCGAAGATAGGTAGCGAAGATCCCAATCGGTAGCGAAGAACACGTAGTTGGCATTTCATTGGCGATGAGATTAAAGTTGCTTGATGCTTGATCAGATTAAAGATTTCAGTGTAAACTTTTGTTTTCTTGATCATCAAAAAGGCGTATGCATACGGAACAAATAAATGTTTCCCATAAAGAAAAAGATTAACACGTTGCTTTAAAAGCAACCTCAGCTATTCCCCAATCGGTAGCGAAGAACATCCAGTTGACATTCCATTGTTAGTTGTTGATGGGACACTAGTTGCTTGATGAGATTTCAGTGTAAACTTTTGTTTTCTTGATCATCAAAAAGGCATATGCATACGGAACAATGTTTCCATTAAAGAAAAAGATTTACACGTGGTCTTAAAAGCAACCTCAGCGATTCCCCAATCGGTAGCGAAGAACAATCAGTTGAAATTCCATTGTTAGTTGGTGATGGGACACCAATTGCTTGATGAGATTTCAGTATTTCAGTTTCAGTGTTTCAGTTATCTCCTTGCTCATCAAAAAAGCGTATGCATACGGAACAAATAAATGTTTCCAAGAAAGAACACATTGCATTAAAAACTCTTCATGACAATTTCTAGTTTTTTTTCAGGCTACTTGATGGCGTTTATCGTGGCGACAATTTTGGGAATGGAGTTCAAGGATAAGATCACGATTTCGATCGAGACCGGGATTCAGCACGTTTGTGAGTGTTTTATACTTTAAAAATAATGTTTTCAGATAATGTTTTCAAATAAATTATCCCGTAAAGAAGATAAATAAGCTCGATTTTCGTTTAGCAATCGCAATGGTTATCTTGGTTTTAACTTTCCCGGAGCCAGAGGTCGATCTTGCGATGGTCATCCTATTTGTCACTGTTTTGATGACGGATAAGGTAAAGAATTTAAGAATTTAAGATTTCTTCAGAAGGGATGTGTTTCTTTTTTTAAAATCCAATCCAAAATTTTAGCCTCTTCTTTTCTTTTACTTTTTGCTACGCGTTTATCGACGTTTTAACCCATTGAAAGAGGAGAAAAAGGAAAATGGAGAGATCAACAATGGATCAACAGATATTACACCAAAGGACAGCTTCACTGACATTTCGCTAATCGATGATTCAAAAGTAAGCCAATTTTTTTGAATTTTCCAGAATCTAGAGCCATTTAAGCAAAGCCAGAGCTAAAGTTAAAGCTAAAGCCAGAGCTAAAGCCAGAGCTAAAGCTAAAGCCTGAGCTAAAGCCTGAGCTAAAGCTAGAGCTAAAGCCAGAGCTAAAGCTAGAGCTAAAGCCAGAGCTAAAGCTAGAGCTAAAGCCAGAGCTAAAGCCAGAGCAGGAATCAAATCCAGACTAGTAGATTAGCCAAAATTGAGTCAATTAATTAATTGTTCAAGTGAAAACAGAGCATAATGAGTTTTGGTGACATTTCTCAAGAATTTACACTTAAACCGCGTCGAGCATGTGTTTATTTATCTAATAAATTCAATCTAAACAAGTTTTTGACAAGATGGCTCTTGAAAGTTCGAGAAGTGGCGGCTCTCAACTTTGGAAGGTTATATAAACAAGTTGAAAGCTTGAATTGATTAGATAATGGACAACTTTTTAGGGGATATACTTAAGATTTATCTTCAGGAGAATCAGAATGATTGACTCAATTTTGGGAAATCTAGGGCGCTATAATTGTGGGCTGAAGTGAGGCGCTATAATTGTGGGCTAGTCTGTTAGGTGTATTTTTGATTGACTTATAATTAGTAATAAAGAATCTATTGATCTATCGATCAATTATTAGCTTGGTAAATATGAAAGGTTATTTTTTTGATCATTTTTAACGTAACAGAAAAATTTATTTAAACACTTTCAAAATCAAATGTATTCACCACAAGCATTAATAACTTCTTTCCAACGTTGCCCCAAATCACGAATACCGTCCTCGTAAAAATGAAGATTTTTAGAGGCAAAATAGTTGCCAACCCAATTTTCGATGTCCTACTTTTGTTTGAACTGCTGTCCAGAAACTGCTTGTTTCATTGACCGAAAGAGATAGTAATCCGATGGGGCTAGATCATGGCTGTATGGTGGGTGTGGAAGAAGTTTCCAGCTCAACGTATCGATTTGTTCTTGGACGATCTTTGAAATGTGAGGCCTAGCATTGTCGTGAAGAAATTTGACCTTCGATGGATCGATCCTCTTTTTCCTCAATGCTGGATCGACTCGACCCATTTGTTCTGCATAAAGTCTCCCGTCAACAGTGTCTCCTTTATCTAATATTTCAAAATGAGTCAATCCCTTAGGATTCCACCACACACAAAGCATAACTTTTTCGGAGGCTTCGGGATAGGATGAGAGGTCTGCTTTGAACTCAGCCACTGTCCATAGAGTTGAATATTTTCATACAAAAGCCAAGTCTCATCAGATGTCAAAAAATACTTCCAAAAGTCACGATGGCTAGCTTTACGTAGAAGAACAGAGCTCAAGGTGACTCGTGTGACTTAGTGGGCATCAGTGAGGTCGTGGGGGAGCCATTTACCGCTTCGATATGATTTCCCGAAAACGTGTAAATGGTAACATGAGTGCATCCGAACTTTTCTGCTAATTTGCGATGGATCCAAGTCGACCTCGTTCAGTAACAGCTGATCGTCCAAAGTAATCGGCGGCTTTCCATGTGGTGCATCTTCCAATGACTCGTTTCCCGTTTTGAAGCCATCGTACCAAACACAACATTGTTTGTAAGTAAGAGCAGCTTCTCCAAAAATAGTACAAATGTTCTGATGGCATTCCGTAGCTTTCTTGTTTAACTTGAATTCAAAGAAAATGCCGGCCCTGATTTTAAATTTTTGGTCATCCATCTTTGCCGAGCTGAAACAATACAAATATTATTCAAAACAAAAAAGTTTTTGCAAAAAAAACATGAGCACATTTTGACATATTATTGAGAAAAGTCCTAGACAGCGAATGTTCTTCGTAACGACAGGGCAATATTTTTTGTAAAAAATAACCTTTCATATTTACCAAGCTAATAGTAATAAAGAACCTATTGATCAATTAACAATAAAGAACCTATCGTTCAATTAACAGTAAAGAGTCTATCAATCGATTAATAATTAAGAACCTATCGTTCAATTAACAGTAAAGAATCTATCCATCAATTGGTAATAAAGAGTCTATTGATCAATTAATAATAAAGAACCTATCGTTCAATTAACAGTAAAGAATCTATCCATCAATTGGTAATAAAGAGCCTGTCGAGCAATCAATAATAAAGAATCTATTAATCAATTAATAATAAAGAATCTCTCGATCAATGAACAGTAAAGAGTTTATCAATCGATTAATAATTAAGAATCTATCAATCGATTAAAAGTAAAGAATCCATCGATCAATTAGTAATTAAGAATCTATTAATGAATTAATAATAAAGAGTCTATCGATCATATAGTAATAAAGAAAGTATCGATCAATTAGTAATAAAGAATCTATCGTTCAATTAACAGTAAAGAATCTATCAATCAATCAATAATAAAAAACCTAGAATCTATAAGCCATTCCACCTAACGTTCAGTTTTTGATAGGCAAGAGAACCAAAGAAAGAAAGAATCAAATGATTAATCGAAAAAAACAATTGATATCGATCGATCGATTCTATCGCTACAAAATTCGAACCTTTTCAAAATCAAAAATCTTCCAATTACTTGATTAAGAAAGATTTCAGCTTATTTTTCAAGTTCTTAACTAAATTTCAATGTTTTACAAATATTGGAGTACTTTAACGGTAGATTTATTTAAGAATTTCAGAAAACCGTTCAACAAACCGATGAATCATTGGGAAATCAAAAGAATGAAGTGAAAGGAGAGTAAAATCGTGATACTATTACTCGATTTCCATCATAAATCTCTAATTCTTATTTAATTTAATTGAAAAATGAGCTTTTCTTTGTTATAGCACCGGGTTTTCAGCAAAAACGTGTATTTTTCTGTGAAAATTTTGCTATTTTGAATTTTGAAAGATTGTTTTTAAAGTTCTTCAAGTTCTTAAAGATTCTGTGAAATAAAATGTTAATTGCTTTCGATTTGTGGTGAATCGGTGGGCAAGAGGACGGTCGACAAAGAGCGATCAGAGCGATTGTTATCCTAAAATTTAAGTCAACTTTTTCTTTGATAATGTTTAGAAAAGTTCTACTGACTGGATGAAGTGTTGAGGAGTAAATTTCAAAGAAAATATGTATAATTTTAGAGTTTTATTAAAGGATTCTGGTGAAGAGAGGTTTCTTGAGAGATTTCTTGAGCTAGTTTTCATTAGTACTATAGCTTTTTTAGAGTACTTAGAGCTTTTTAGAGTACTACTCTCTCTAATAGAGTAATGCACCCAGAGCGTTACCTAAATTCCTCGAAATCTCGAGAACCGCTTATCAAAACCTATCGATATGGGGCCGGGAAATGTAGCTGACGATGAGATCTAGTGGGGGATTTGAGTGTTGAGCTTCTGTGAAAGCTTGGAAACAGTAAAATCGTCACCTGATTCCTAAGAAGAAAGAAACACGGGACCGAAAGAAAAAGTTGACCGATCAAGACGAACGCGCAATTACGAGACGTCTTTCCAACACGACGACACCACTCGCCGACACGCCAACACGACGTTCGCAAGGAGATGAAGCTTCCCGGCAACTCGCCAAACTGTGCACACCGTTGTCAAACGATCTTCAATACTCAAATACAAACTCAAGCTCCACGACTTACAAAGGAGCATAAAGCCGCCCGTATAAATTTCGCTCAAAAGAACCAGAAGACCAAATGGGAAGGAGTTGTTTTACTAGTATTTCTTATATATTTTATGTTTAGATTATTTGGAGTGACGAAAAGAAGTTCAACCTTGATGGTGCTGATGGTTTTCGAGGATATTGGATGGATTTCTCATTTTTTTACTTATTAGTTATGTTTATAAATGTTTTTACATTTTCAGATATGCCACTTGGAAAACAACTGGATGTGGTGGAGAAAACACGTATCGATGTGCTCCACACGCTTGGTCACTCAAACAGGGACATTGCTCGTCGCATCGGACGTTCTGAGAAGTGTATTCGCACGTATCTCAAGACCAAAGTGACTCCTAAGAAGGAAGAAACACGGGACCGAAAGCAAAAATTGACCGATCAAGACGAACGCGCAATTACGAGACGTCTTTCCAACACGACGACATCACAAGAGGTTCGAAGAGGTTCGCAAGGAGATGAAGCTTCCGGTCACTCGCCAAACTGTGCACAACGTTGTCAAACGATCTTCAATACTCAAATACAAACTCAAGCTCCACGACTTACAAAGGAGCATAAAACCGGCCGTAATTCTGGGTGCACTACTAGAGAAAATACGGTAATCGGTAAATCGAGTTCATTTTGCTGAATCTTCTAGGTTTTTAGTTAGTTTTAAGGATTTTCTAGTTAATTACAAGAATTTTATAAACCTTAAATGTATCCTGAAAGCTTTATCGACCTTTATAAGCTGATTTGAATCCTTTTTCCTAGTGTCCATCAATTTTGAATACTGCCCGGCTTTCATTTAGATGATCTTTACAAATTCAAAGAACAAAAGCACGCCCAGAGAAGAGTAAAGATCAATGAAAAGCCTTTTTTTCTCGTTTGTTTCATTACAAATTTGATCTACTCACTTGCAAAAAAGCCTTCGGAATGCTGTCTCCATAGTAAATCTTGTTGTTTTCTCGGATCGCTTTGATGCGTTGCAGTTCGATGTATTCTCTGTAAATGAAGTTAGAAAAGCCAGAAAAGTGCACAACTAGGTCTAAGCTTTAAATCAAGCTCTAAATAAGCTCTAAAGCTCTAAATAAAGCTCTAAATCAGCTCTAAATAAGCTCTAAAAGCTCTAAATAAACTCTAAAGCTATAAATAAAGCTTCTCTATAGAAGCATCACGTCATCGCTTCTCAAAAAACCGCTCATATCTCGGCGCCCAGACATTTATTTCTACGCGCTTAGATATCAAATTAAAGTAGAGATAATAGGCAATTTTTTGAGCTATTTCATGTATTTTTAGCTATAACCAGTGCTTAGAAAAAAATGATTGAAAAGTGGCAAAAAATAACCAATTTTTCATCATTTTTTCTAAGCACTGGTTAATGATAGAAACCTGTGTTATATCTCAAAAAATCACGCATCTTCTCTACTTTAATTTGATATCTAAATGCTCAGAAACAAACGTACTCGTGTCGAGATCTGAGTGTTTGTTTGGAGAGTAAATTTAGAAAACCCGACGCTCCTATAGGCTGTTCTATTGGTGTTTTTACGGTGACAATAATTTTTCTTACTCACTTCGTTAACAATTTCGCGTTCGCTTCGGATTCTTTAGCGACTCGGTAGAACTCGGCATCGGCGTTTGCTTTTTCTTTGGCTAAGATTTGTGATTTAAAAAACGTAAAAGAAAAATCACCCAAATGAATCTGATCTTGGAGTTTGTTCACCGTTTTTTCCATTTCTTTTTCGGCGATATTCTGCTTGAATTTCACATCAGCCACTTGTGCCACTTTTTCAGCTTCTAGAAAAGATTGGGGATTGGGGATTGGGATTGAAAATTTGTATTTTAAACCAACCAATAATTGACTTCTTTCGATCAGTTTCTGCCTCTTTTTCAACTACTTTTTGATGCTCGACTGCAACAAGGAGTTTTGTCTGAAAAAGAGAGCAAGTTTTTAGTTTAAAGGTCTGTAGAATTCAATCCTTAAATGTGATTTAAACCTTTTCCGTCTCAATTTCCTCATAATTTGCTTTAATCGCGTCAGGAATTCTCGGCTTTGTGACACGGACTGATTGAACGTAAAGACCCGGAGCGAGAATGTGCAACTCTTCTTGAATTGCACTCTTCAAATTTTCATCGATTTGATCTGAAAGATCTTTATGCATTGGATTTCATTTAGAATTTGAGAAGTTTAATTTACGTTCGCTTTGATCTTAACTTTGAGCAGGAACAAGAACAAGAGCAAGAGCAAGAGCAAGAGCAAGAGCAAGGACAAGGACAAGGACAGGAACAAGAACAAGAACAAGAACAAGATCAAGCTCAAGAGCATGAACAAGAACAAGAACAAGAACAGGAACAAGAACAAGAACAAGGACAAGAAGAGGAACAAGAACAAGAACAAGAACAAGAACAGGAACAAGAACAAGAACAAGAAGAGGAACAAGATCAAGAACAAGAACAAGAGCCAGAGCAAGAGCTTTCAGAGCTCTGGCAAGCTTTTACAGGGTAACCCATTTCTAATACTCCTGCAATTTCTGTTAGACCAAAGCTATTCATTTCTTTTTTAAATAAAGAAAAAAACAAAACCGAACTCTTGTGAAAGTGGGGTTTTCAAAAAGTGCCCTTTTTTTGGTCACTCGCATTTGGCCCTCGAAATTTCTTCAATGGTTCGATCAATTGAAACACGTTTTAGCCTATTTTGTAGAGGAGATTTGCAACTTTCAAATACTTTATAACATTCATCGATATCAGCTTTCTATCGTTGGAAATTGATGAAAATAAATTGATGAAAATGTTGAAATCCGCATTTCTTATGCATGGAGCTAATATGAAAATAAAATTGTTAAGAACTCTTTAAAACAATTATCAATTTTATCATATTGTTAACTCAAAAAAAAATTAAAATAACTTTGATAAAATCTTTTAAAATACATAAAAAATACATAAAAAAAGCCAAATTGATTGAAATTTTTTCCCCAAAAAGTTTCTTAATCTATTTTTTATCAATAATACAATAATATCAACTTAAATAAAAGCTAATCTTAAAAAAGAGATGTTAAAGAATAAGAAAAGCTAAGAAAAGTTAAGAAAAGCTAAGAAAATCTAAGCAAAGCTAAGAAAAGCTAAGAAAAGCTAAGAAAGCTAAGAAGAAAGCTAAGAAAAGCTAAGAAAAGCTAGAGAAAAGCTAAGAAAAGCTAAGAAAGCTAAGAAAGCTAAGCAGAAAGCTAAGAAGAAAGCTAAGAAAAGCTAAGAAAAGCTAAGAAAGCTAAGAAGAAAGCTAAGAAAAGCTAAGAAAAGCTAGAGAAAAGCTAAGAAAAGCTAAGAAAAGCTAAGAAAATCTAAGCAAAGCTAAGAAAAGCTAAGAAAAGCTAAGAAAGCTAAGAAGAAAGCTAAGAAAAGCTAAGAAAAGCTAGAGAAAAGCTAAGAAAAGCTAAGAAAGCTAAGAAAGCTAAGCAGAAAGCTAAGAAGAAAGCTAAGAAAAGCTAAGAAAAGCTAAGAAAGCTAAGAAGAAAGCTAAGAAAAGCTAGAGAAAAGCTAAGAAAAGCTAAGAAAAGCTAGAGAAAAGCTAAGAAAGCTAAGAAAGCTAAGAAAAGCTAAGAAAAGCTAAGAAAGCTAAGAAGAAAGCTAAGAAAAGCTAAGAAAGCTAAGAAAGCTAAGCAGAAAGCTAAGAAGAAAGCTAAGAAAAGCTAAGCAGAAAGCTAAGAAGAAAGCTAAGAAAAGCTAAGCAGAAAGCTAAGAAGAAAGCTAAGAAAAGCTAAGAAAGCTAAGAAAGCTAAGCAGAAAGCTAAGAAGAAAGCTAAGAAAAGCTAAGAAAGCTAAGAAAAGCTAAGCAAAGCTAAGAAAAGCTAAGAAAAGCTAAGAAAGCTAAGAAGAAAGCTAAGAAAAGCTAAGAAAGCTAAGAAAGCTAAGCAGAAAGCTAAGAAGAAAGCTAAGAAAAGCTAAGAAAAGCTAAGAAAAGCTAAAGAAACTTACCAAATAGATCAATATAGACTTGTTGAATGGTGTGTTTACTGCAGAATTGATTGATTTCGTGATGAACCTAGTGATGATTGTTTAGTTGATTCAAAAAAACTCTAAATTCTTACCTTTTGATAAATCAATGGCTTATCATAGTCAACTGTGTAATTCTGGACAATATCGTGAACAGCTTTCTTTTTCAAAATGTTTACAACTTCGATTCGGTCGAAATAGATCATGACACCACCTTGCGTTCCACAAGGAACATTTTCCACTGTGTCTGTTTGAATTGTGATCTAAAAAAGGGAAAAATAAAGAAACCAATGGACTAGAAAGGGTATGTTTACAGTTTTAAGCAAAAAGTACATCATAAAGATCTACCTGAACTTGTTTTACCGTTGTAATATATGGTATTTTCACGTGATAACCCGGATCAGAGATTTCATCCAACAAAGCTCCACCCTGAAAAGTTTAAAGCTTTTCATTTGATGATTTTTGATTTAAACGATGGCTTATTTTGGACTCTAGTTGACTAGAAATAGAAAGAAATAAGTTTAGATAAACTACTTTGTAGACAGAAGTGTACTATAGCTAGATACTGTGTAATGTTGTACTGTAGTGTACTGTAGCTAGATAAGCACCTCTACAAAAATCTACTTTTTTTTTGTCAATTCCTTCATTTCTTTATTAGTAATAGATGTGGTTTTGATTTTTAAGAGCTCACGGTTCTAAAGATTCAAGTATTTCCTTTCTTTCTTTCTTTCTTCCTTTCTTTCTTTCTTTCTTTCTTTCTTTCTTTCTTCCTTTCTTCTTCCCCTTGTCTTTCTTTCTTTCTTCTTCCCCTTGTCTTTCCTTCTTTCTTCTTCCCCTTGTCTTTCTTTCTTTCTTCTCCCCTTTGTCTTTCTTTCTTTCTCTTGGCAATTTAAGGTACCGGATAGCTAACTAGGGAAAGGCATCAAGTCGCATTTTGATACGAGAGCCAGCCTTATAGAATCGGTCATGTTGATTCCGAATATGGAGCTCCAGAGCGCTGTAACGCAAAATATCTGGCATCAAAGTTTAGGCCAATTTCGGTTCTTATAAGCTTTTTCTCTTGTCCTTAAAAACAGAGCTAAGCAATGGATTTGCTCGTCTCCAGAATTTTTTTACCCTAGTTTGAGTCCCGGTTAATTCTTTTCCTTTTTTGAGAAAATGTTTCTGGGAAAAGGATTGATTTATTTCGACTTTTATTAACGGAAGAATGATTAGAAATGATTTAAGAAAATGGTGTTTTTGTTTATAAATGTTTTTTGTTTTTGCTGGAACATTGTTTACGATTCCTGCTTAAACAAAAAAAGTGAATTTCAATACGCGGAATGAAATTTCAATTGTTTTCCATAAAATAGTGGAATAAATTACAAATTTTCTCATTATTTTCTTAAAAAAAAGAATCTACAGAAGAATAAAAGAATAAAAAGTAAAAGTAAAGTAAAAAGTTTCAGTACAGGGTGTCCCAGAATTGCGGTAACCTGTAAGGAGCGGGACTAGAAAGCCAAAATTGACCAAGAACGAAAAGTAAACGAACAAATTTATTCTTTTAACACTATTCAACAGAATAATTCAATTTTTTTCAAAGTGAGATCCCTTAGCGTCGATGCAAGCCTGTAAACGTTTTGGAAAAGCGTCGACGGTGGCGAGAAGGTATTGTGGATCGACGCCTCCCACGCTTTTTGAAGCGCTTTCTTCAACGATTCCACTGTTTTATGTGATTTTGCGCAAGCCTGGGACTCCAAAACACTCCATACAGAGAAATCCATTGGATTGAGATCCGGGGACGAAGGTGGCCATTGGTTGAAACTGATGAAGTCTGGGAAGTTGTTAGCACACCAATCCTGAACCAATTTTGCTTTATGCGCCGGCGCCTCGTCTTGTTGGAAGCACCAAATCCTCTTCCCAAAGTGTTTTTTGCTCCAAGGAAGAAGCTCATTTTTCAAAATATCCAGATAATTCTGCGCATTCACTTTAATGCCCTGCCGAACAAAAAACAACGGCGTCTTGCCGTTGCGTCGCACCTTCTTGATGATGGCTTTGTTGATAACAGATCGTTTGTTACCTCGTCCTTTCCGATCGAAATTGGTGCCCAGTTCCTTGAATCTTGCAATAGTCGTCGAAACCAGCTTCTTTGAGACTTTCAATCGCTTTGAAATATCAATCGCTCGGGTCCCGCCTTTGTGAAGTTGAATGATCGAGTTACGATGAGCAGAAGGCTTCGTCATTCTAAATTTAAAATCAGATTTTGATGTAAACATTAACAAAACATTCAAAAAAAGAGAATAAACCAAAAAAAAGCTAAATCACAGGCAACTCAAAACTCAAAAACGGGCAAAGCAGCGGGGCAGAGCCGGTTACCGTAATTCTGGGACACCCTGTATACTGAAATTCAGAAATCAGTATAGCCGATTCTATAATTCTTTTAGTAGATTTCTCCCGTAGTTCATGAATTCATTTAAATTTGATTTAAAATTAAATTAAGATCACTTTGACTTTGCCTTTTTGCCTAGTCAATGTTAAAGTTATTAAAGTTAAAGCAATTACCGGGAAAGTAAAAGATCGAGACTTCAATTTCCTTTCTATTTTCAGCTGTCAAACTGTCAGCTGTCAAACAGTCAAACTGATATTTTAGTTACTATTGTTATTATTGAATGATTTGTCTATTCTTATGCAAATGTGTTTTGCCCTGTGCTTATCCCTTTTATTGCCGAAATCCTTAGGATTGCCTAGGATCCTTGGGATTGCCTAGGATCCTTGGGATTGCCTAGGATCCTTGGGATTGCCTAGGGTCCTTGGGATTGCCTAGGGTCCTTGGGATTGCCTAGGCCTAGGAGGACAAGTGAGACTACCATTTGAAGTCCCTCCTTCCCCTTACACTCATTTGTAATCTATTCGTCTTATTGTACTACTGTAAATAAAGATACATATCTTCCGGGTCTATGCAACTGCAGTACAGGTCGGTCATTTCACAGGGACTCCCCTCTAATACGTTGGAGGAGTTGAGTTGGGTTGTCGGGGTGTTAGAGATGGCGGGATATCAAAAGGGATCCACTCTCTTTAACTTAACCCAAATTCTAGTCCACATCCGTTTATACCTCTGAACGAATACTAAAAATTTGCTTTTCTTTTCATTTCTTTATTAAATACTGTATGTTTTCTTATGTAAAAACGGAAAAAATGAATTAAATCGATCTCTCGATTGGGAAATCGCAATGAAAATAAGAAAAAGGAAGGAAAAATTGAAAAAAATCACCAATTCTCTTTTAATTTTTGACAAATGACGCAGATAAAGGATATTTTTGGAAAGAAAATTGTTCGAAATGAGTCAATAAAGTCCAGTCTCGACAGGAAACTGGAAAAGTTCTGAAAAGGATGGAAAGGAAGCAATTACCCGGAAAGTAAAAGATCGAGAGTTCAATTCTCTCTATGAATCTGCTTATTCTTGTCGATTTCTTTATTAAATACTGTAGTTTACCAGTTCAAGCTGCTAAACAAACCCTGTAATAAATCCCAACGGATCCTTCGTCGATTTTGTGAATTCCTGAATAAATAGTGGCAATGAAGAGAATAAAGATGCTGATCACTAACAGAAAGACTCCAAGCGTAATATGTTTTCGATTTTCCTTTAGAAAACCTAAAGATAAGCAAGTTTTTCCCTTTAGAACAATAGTTTGCCAAAAAGTCTCCGTTTACATCTTGTTCTTTTACACTTTTCGCATGAAAACATACTCTTTTTAGTGCACTAAATTTGCTTAATTTTTGGAAATTGAGTGCACCAGAAAGGATGGGTTTCGTCTAACACAAGAGCAAGAAATTATTTGAATGGGTTGGGGCTAGGAAAAGTTGAAAGACGTCTAACACAAGACGTTCCCTATCTCAACAAATTTGGTTCCCTATCTCAACAAATCTGGTTCCCTATCTCCACAAGTTGGTTCCCTATCTCCACAAATTTGGTGCCCTATCTCAACAAATTTGGTTCCCTATCTCCACAAATCTGGTTCCCCATCTCAACAAATCTGGTTCCCCATCTCAACAAATCTGGTTCCCTATCTCAACAAATCTGGTTCCCTATCTCAACAAGTTGGTTCCCTATCTCAACAAATCTGGTTCCCCATCTCAACAAATCTGGTTCCCTATCTCAACAAGTTGGTTCCCTATCTCAACAAATCTGGTTCCCCATCTCAACAAATCTGGTTCCCTATCTCAACAAATCTGGTTCCCTATCTCCACAAGTTGGTTCCCTATCTCAACAAATCTGGTTCCCCATCTCAACAAATCTGGTTCCCTATCTCAACAAATCTGGTTCCCTATCTCAACAAATCTGGTTCCCTATCTCCACAAGTTGGTTCCCTATCTCAACAAGTTGGTTCCCTATCTCAACAAATCTGGTTCCCCATCTCAACAAATCTGGTTCCCTATCTCAACAAATCTGGTTCCCCATCTCAACAAATCTGGTTCCCTATCTCAACAAGTTGGTTCCCTATCTCAACAAATCTGGTTCCCTATCTCCACAAGTTGGTTCCCTATCTCAACAAATCTGGTTCCCCATCTCAACAAATCTGGTTCCCTATCTCAACAAATCTGGTTCCCTATCTCAACAAGTTGGTTCCCTATCTCAACAAATCTGGTTCCCTATCTCCACAAGTTGGTTCCCTATCTCAACAAGTTGGTTCCCTATCTCAACAAATCTGGTTCCCCATCTCAACAAATCTGGTTCCCTATCTCAACAAATCTGGTTCCCTATCTCCACAAGTTGGTTCCCTATCTCAACAAGTTGGTTCCCTATCTCAACAAATCTGGTTCCCCATCTCAACAAATCTGGTTCCCTATCTCAACAAATCTGGTTCCCTATCTCCACAAGTTGGTTCCCTATTTTAACAATTTAACAAAATTTTGGAATTATTTAACTTTCAAATTCAGCGTGACAGGGCAAAGTTCGGCAATTTTAGTGATGTTGAGGCCTTCAACCAGCTTAAAAAAAGAATTTTTGTTTTTAGATTCTCCCCAACCCAATATTGAAATTGAAATTTTAAAGATGATTCAATGCACTAGATTCAGCGCGTTTACAGAAAACGTTGAAGTTTAGCTGGTTTTAAACGTGATTTTAGTGGTTTTAAACGTCTTTTCAAAGAAAACAAGCTCTAACTCAGTGCACTAGGCTTCATGCGTTTACAAAGAAACTCACCGTTCTCCATTTGAATATAAATTTAGATAAAAATTGAATAAAGAAAGAATAAAGAAAGAACAAAAAAGATTTCAAACAGATTTCTTTTATTTTTCTTTATTGGGGAGTGGCCTTCAACCTGTTTAAAAAGAGAATTTTTGTTTTCTTTTGCAAAAACGGAAAAAAATGAATTGAATCGATCTCTCGATTGGGAAATCGCAATGAAAATAAGAAAAAGGAAGGAAAAATTGAAAAGATCGTCAATACTCTTTTACTCTTTGACAGATGACGCAGATAAAGGATGTTTTTGGAAAGGAAATGGTTCGAAATGAGTCAACAAAGTCCAGTTTTGACAGGAAATAGTTCTGAAAAGGATCAAATTCCTGAAATCATCGCCGAGTAATCGATTTTTGAAGAGTTTTCTGTAGAAATCAAATACAAAATCGATAGATCTAATAAAATGGAAATTTCCAATCGATTCCCCGACCCTGAAAACCCCTGGGTACAGCTGAATATCATTTTTTGTGCCATTGCAAAAGAGGAGATCTTTATGTAAATGGCCGGCGATGCGTTCTTTCTGCGGCTCGGTAATCGCTCACCGTCTGACACAAGCTGCCGATAGATACCTGGTTCTTTTCGGGATGCTCTAACCCTCAGCGACTCAAATTTCTCCATTTTTCAACGTCACCATGCCCAGATTTTAATTTCTTTTGTGTTTTTCTTAATTTTCTGTCGTGTTTTTATTTTAGTGATGGGCAGAAGGAGGAGCTTTAAGAGAAGAAAAAAAGAAAACGATAAAAGAGTTTGGATTCAAGAGGGATTTGATGAGTGCCGAAATTCAAGTCGGCCGGAACATTTGCTACAAAAAATCTATCGTTTTCAATGATATCTTTTATGATATAATCAATTTTTGGCTTAAATTTGGTTTTCTTTTGGCGGGTTCTTGTAGAAATCCTCATTGTGTTAAGCCAAAAACATGTGGGTTATGATCTGGGTCAAAAAAAAAGAAAATCCCTCCTCGCACTCAATCCTTTCATACCCGATTTGGCATGAACAGTACCGTGAACTAGACTTCGGAAAACAAAACAAAACTTAACCAAAACCAAAACTACCAAAACCAAAACCAAAACTAACCAAAACTCGCGAATATCTCGCGACTGGGAGGAGCTAGCGAAAATCTGTTTGCAGATTTGAAATCAGCATCCAAAAATCTATCCCATAGGCTATTTTTTGTTTCGAAATTTCGAGGTCGTGTTTTGGTCCTTTTTTCGACCGCGAGATTTTGTGGAGTGAGAAAAAGTGAAAGGCTAATTTGCATTTTACATTAAAATTTGCATTTTGCAATTTTAAATTGACATTTTACAATTTTAAATTTACATGTTAATTTATATGCAAATTGAGTTTTGGTTTGTTTTGGTTTTGGTTTGTTTTGGTGTTTTGGTTTTGGTTTTGGTCTGTTTTGGTTTTGGTTTTGTTTGCCGAACTCTACCGTGAACAGTACCGTGAGCAGTACCGAACAGTACCGTAAACAGTACCGTGAACAGTACCGTGAACAGTACCGTGAGCAGTACCGAACAGTACCGTAAACAGTACCGTGAACAGTACCGTGAACAGTACCGTGAGCAGTACCGAACAGTACCGTATTTCTGTACTTAATGGTATGCTTTTTTGTGTGTGTGTAAAAACAGTAATTATATATTTATTTATATAAGCTTTATTTGGCACTATCAATCAAATGAGATCACAAGCAAAGAGAAAAAATGCTGAAGAAGAGAATGGAAAAAAGTTTTCAAATTAATTCCAAGTCGAAAAATTCGCTTGTAAATGGCCAAAAAAAGATGAATCACAGGGAAAAACGAGGATTTTCATTTAAACAAAAAAAACAACAGATAAATTTGTATTAAAATAAGGAACTTTAAAAGTAAAATTGGCAAAGCTTTTTGCCAGAAAATGAAATGAAATAAAATGAAATAAAAGAAAAGAAAATGAAATGAAATAAAATGAAAGAAGAGAAAAGAAAATCAAATCCAATCCAATCCAATCCAATCCAATCAAATCAAATCAAATCAAATCAAATCCAATCAAATCCAATCAAATCCAATCAAATCCAATCAAATCCAATCAAATCCAATCAAATCAAATCCAATCCAATCCAATCAAATCAAATCCAATCAAATCAAATCTAATTTCTTTCTAAAGTTTCTTATCATCTACAGAGTCGGTGAGTTGGAGAACTGTGGAGAGTTCACGACCGGAACGAGCTTCACCCTAAAAACAAAGATAAGATTCTAAAGAATTCTAAGATTTCCAAAAAACCATCTAAAGTAAATGATAATTTTGAGAATTATTTAGTTTTCTAGCTGTTTTCTGGCTTTCTGGCTATGCCATGATAGCCAAGAAAGCAATTTGATTTTGATTTACTTGAATGAAAGCCTTTGGAATGCTGTCTCCATAGTAGATCTTGTTGTTCTCTTTGATTGCGTGAATGCGTTGCAATTCGATGTATTCTCTAAAAGTTGAAGAGATTATTTGAATAGAATTGGGTTTCCAGTTATCCCTGGAATAGAATAGGATTCCGAGTTTTGCCTTTCAAAAAACAAACTTCGTGAGCAATTTCTGATTCGCGTCAGCCTCTTTGGCGATTTTGTAGAACTCGGCGTCGGCGCGGTTTCGTTCCTTAGCTGAAGTAAATGATAATTTTGAGAATTATTTAGTTTTCTAGCTGTTTTCTAGCTGTTTTCTGGCTTTCTGGCTATGCCATGATGCCAACAAAGCAATTTGATTAGTCCTTAGCTAAAAATCGAGTTTAGACATTCCAGCTTATCTCTGAAATCAACTCTATACTATATATGAAGCAGGAGAGACGTCTCTGTCTGTCTGTCTGTGGGCAAACGGAACGCTCCGTAATTACGTTTGCTCTATCGGCTAAAAGGCAAAGTATTCAGCTTTTACGCGTGATACTTTGCTCCCAGGGGTTTTCGACTATGGGGAATCTGCCATTTTTAAAAAGGGGTACAGGGCTTTATATGGGTTACGGTAGTTTTAGTCATTTGAATGAATCTGAAATCAACTCAAAACTTCTTTCAACTTATTCATTTTCTTATACAAACCCAAATGAATCTCATCCTGAAGTCTGTTCACGGTTTTCTCCATTTCTTTCTCGGCAATCACTTGTTTATGCTTAACAGCAGCGACTTGAGCGTGTTTTTCGGCTTCTTAAATGAAATTTATAGTTTTATATATATATATATAAAGATATCTAAAGCTTTTTAATGACTTCACTCACCAATCAGCGCTCGTTTCCGATCCGTTTCCGCCTCTTTCTCAACGACTCTTTGATGCTCAATAGCAACGAGAAGTCTTGTCTAAATTCATAACAATATTTTCAATAATTAAGCATATTATCTAGTAATTAATAGCTACGGTCTTTTCCTTCAACTTTTACAGTACCTTTTCCGTTTCCATTCTTTCATAGTTCTGGCGAATCGCGTCGGGGATTCTCGGTTTTGTGACACGAACCGATTGAACGAAAAGACCTGGAGCCATCACTTGAAGTTCCATTTGCAATGAATGCTTGAGATTTTCATCAATTTTGTCTAAATTGGTGGAATTTAAATAACCAAGTGACTGTAGCTTATCAAAGGATACTTTATAGGTGAACAGTACCGTAAATAGTACCGTAAATAGTACCGAACAGTACCAAACAGTTCCGTGAACAGTACCGCACAGTACCGAACAGTTCCGTGAACAGTACCGAACAGTACCGAACAGTACCGAAAACAGTACCGTGAACAGTACCGTAAACAGTACCGAACAGTACCCGAACAGTACCGAACAGTACCCAACAGTACCGAACAGTACCAAACAGTTCCGTGAACAGTACCGAACAGTACCGAACAGTACCGAAAACAGTACCGTGAACAGTACCGTAAACAGTAGCGTAAACAGTAGCATAAACAGTGCCGTAAACAGTACCGAACAGTACCCAACAGTACCGAACAGTACCAAACAGTTCCGTGAACAGTACCGTGAACAGTACCGCAAACCGTACCGTTTGTCACTAGTAAAGAAAAGTACAGCTAAAGTTGACTTAAACCCTTTGGTTTCAAGTTTTTCAAGAATTTCTATCTTGACTCACCGAAAAGATCGATGTAAACCTCTTGAATGGTGTGCTTGCTGCAGAATTGATTAATTTCGTGATGGACTTTTTGATGAATCAACGGTCTATCATAGTCAACTGTGTAGTTTTTGACAATTTCGTGAACTGAAAACAGGATTTGATTAGATTAGAAGAAAACTCACAAGAAATCACAAAAAGCAATTTGGCTTACCGTAAATACAAAATACTTAAATATCTAAAAGAACGCGACCCCCCTAATGGGCGTACAGACGCGTAGTCTAGCTTTGAAGGTCCCGTTCTCCGCGCTGCTTTAAGCTACAATATTCGTTTGGGTATCAAATGATAGCTCTTGAAATCTACTATTTTTTTGATATCAAAATTTTCTTTGGGAGATATCTAGAAGCTGAGAAAACAATGATTTTCTGAAAAGAAGTTAGACTATTTGATTGTATTTGAGTATTTATCGTATATTATACTTTATTTTAATGATTCTAAAATTCTTTTCTAAAAACAAGGAACATTGAGAACATTTCTAGATATCTGAATCTAAATCCAACTAAAGAAACACACCAAAAACCGGAGTTAAACTTGAGGACTTGTAAGAGAAAAAGTTCTATCTAAAACGCTTACTTTTGCTCAAAGATATTCAAGCAAAAGGAAGCTTTCAATGCACCAGAAGGGATACGTTTACAAATTTCAGCACAAAGTACAAGCATTTCCAGCCAACCTTACCAGCATTTCGATTCAAAATGTTGACGACTTCAATGCGATCGAATTCAATCATCACTCCTCCTTGAGTACCACAAGGCACATTTTGAATCTCATCAGTTTGAATGGTAATCTAGAAATAGTATTTAACTTTAAAAGCCTTTTTGGAGTTAATTATTGATCACTTTTGAATTTTTAAAATCTCTCTTTTCTTTCCGCTTATCAATCATTTTGTTTCCGCGATCAAAGTCTAGTTTTTCAATGAGATCATTGTTCAATCATTGTTCAATCAGATCTTGTGTCTTAATCGATTTTGTAAACAATTTTAAAAAAGTTAAAAATGAATTTTTAAGTCAATTGTTGATCACTTTTGAATTCTGTTGATCACTTTTGAAATGATTGATAAGAGAAAAGAGTAGAAAGGTTTAACCTTCTCTCCCCTTTTCTGCTCTGCTCTAACCTTTCTCCTCTTTTCCCTTATCAATCATTTTACTTCCGCGATCAAAATCTAGCAAATATTATTGTTCGTTTTCGATTTTGTAAACAATTACAAAAGTTAAAAATGAAAATTGATACCTGAACATCTTTGGCAATGGTCAACCAAGGTAATTTGAAGTGATAGCCGGGACCGACCACGTCGTCGAGTAGAGCTCCTCCCTAAAGAAGACTGTTAACTATATAGAAGTTAAATAAAGTAGCTGTAGCCCTGGTTACTGGACTCGGATACGTTCTAGACTTGATCTTGCGTCTGAATCTGGTCTAACTAGCCTAACTACTAGACCTGGCCTGATGCTTGGCCTGGTCCTGGGTACCTGGCTTGGTCTGGGCCTCTGCAGCCCTGGTACCTGGTCATGGCCTGATCTGATACATGGAACTGAACCTGACCTGGTACTTGAACATGTAGCCTGACTTGGCCCGGTATTGGACCTCTGGGTGTAACCCTGGCATCTGGTCATGGCCTGATCTGATACCTGGACCTGGACCTGACCTGGTACTTGAACATGTAGCCTGACTTGGCCTGGTATTAAACCTCTGGATGTAGCCCTGGTACCTGGCTAGCTTGATACCTGGATTTGGACCTGGACCTGGCCTGGTACCTCAACATGTAGCATGACTTGGCCTATTGTTGGACTCAACTTGGTACCTAGCCTGGATAAGGTCTAGTTCTAGCCTGATACTTAGATTAGACCTGTACCTAAACCTGTCTTTATAACAGTCTAAACCTGGCTTAAGTATAAGAATATCATTAATTTCCTTACCCTATAATAAACAGCAACATGTCCCTCTTCAACATGATGAATGCACGTGTAGACACCGGAAATGACAATGATTGTGACGAGAACGATGAAGAAACATCCGGCACCAAGGTAGAGTTGACGTTTCGAGGTTTCCGGTAGGAAAACTGAAATGAATCATTGGATATTTTTAGATATCCGGTTATCAAAGGGAACTTTCTATTGCAATGCTATTTTTCTGGTTCACTAAAAATAGCTGACAAGCCAGAGTTTTGCCTGATTCGTAGGCTTGGATCTGGTATTGGTTGGATCAAATTTATTATTTGGACAAGCCTACCTAAACCCGATTGTTACCTAGTCTGATACTTGACTCTTGAGTTGGACACGTGGATCTTTTATAGATTGGGGCTGGGAATACAAAACATGGTCGGGATTTGAACCTACGACCTCTCGCTTATCTGGCGAACACTCTACCAATGAGCTACACCGACACGTATCCGATTGCCGAGAGTAAACTTATGGCTTACTCTTGTATTAGACCTGATAACGGGCCTAGTACAAGACAGGACACTTGGCTGGAAACTATTTTGAAGCTAGCCTAGAGAATGTCTAATCTGTAATGGTTTTGGCAAACTAATTGTCATTTAACATTGTAATTTTTGGAATTTAAGACAAAAGAGCTACCGTAAGTTGTCTAGAAATGGTTTTGGCAAACTAATTGTCATAATTAAAGTGTCAGAAGTTAGAAAGTATAAGTAAAGTATAGAATTTAAGTATAAAAGTATAAAAGCTAAAAAGCGGACAAGTACCGGATTCTCTCTAATAGTAGTTTAATAGTAGTTCTCTAATCTCTCTAATATCTCTCTCTACTGAGCCGAGTTGGTGACGATTTTACGGTTTCCAAAGCTTTTGCAGAAGTTCAACACTCAAATCCCCCACTAGATCTCATCGTCAGCTACATTTTCCGACCCACATCGATAGGTTCTGATAAGCGGTTCTCGAGATTTCGAGGAATTTAGACGACGATCAGAGTGCACTACTAGAGAAAATACGGTAAACCAAAAATGGATTAATGAGACTGAAATTGTCCTTTTTCTTCATTAAAAAGTAAACTACCGTGAATAGTACCGTGAAGAGTACCGTAAATAGTACTGTGTACAGTACCGAACAGTACCGTGAACAGTACCGTGAAGAGTACCGAACAGTACCGTGAACAGTACCGTGAACAGTACCGTGAAGAGTACCGAACAGTACCGTGAACAGTACCGTAAACAGTACTGTGAACAGTACCGTAAACAGTACCGCAAACCGTACAGTGAAGAGTACCGTAAATAGTACTGTGAACAGTACCGTAAACAGTACTGTGAACAGTACCGTAAACAGTACCGCAAACCGTACAGTGAAGAGTACCGTAAATAGTACTGTGAACAGTACCGTAAACAGTACTGTGAACAGTACCGTAAACAGTACCGCAAACCGTACCGTGAAGAGTACCGTAAATAGTACTGTGAACAGTACCGTAAACAGTACTGTCAACAGTACCGTAAACAGTACTGTGAACAGTAGCGTAAACAGTACTGTCAACAGTACCGTAAACAGTACCGAAATGGATTAATTGTAACTGAAATTGTCCTTTTTCTTCTTTAAAAAGTAAACTAGCTTTGTTAGATTTGTTTAAAATTTTAAAATTTAACCAAAAGTATAGAAAAACTGAAGAAAGACTAGGAATTCTTGCCTCGATTCTGCCCATTGACTCTCGTTGGTTCTGACTCGACCAGAGCATCGTTTTCGTTTTTCATTTCCATTCAAGGAAACTATTAAGAAGATAAAACAACTAGAATAAAATTAGAATAAAACTAGAATAATCAAAAATAATATAAACTTTGAAAAAAAGAAAATGAGATTTTCGTTTACTTTTCCCCTTTTTTTTCCCGAGAGAAAAATGGGTGGAGCAACTCGATAAAAGAGTGCTTTTTTCGCGTTATTGCCCCCTCAACTTGTATTTTTTTTGTCAAAAAGGAAAAATCAAGTTTCCCCTTGAAATTCAACTTGTAAATAGAAGAGAGTAAAGTGATTTTTTTAGAAAACACTCGATTTTGTAAACTCTACAAGCTTTTGCAAAAGTTAGTAAACATTTGATGATAAGTGGCCAAGTCTGAGCCAATAGCTGATGCCATTTATGAAATCGTTTCAAAAAAAAGAACAATTGTCTTAAGAATCTCTTTATTAGGACGTTAAGAAGAGATTCGATCGCTAGTTCAAGCTGATTTCGCTAAAGAGCCATTTCTGAAAGCCATTTCTGATGTTTCTGAATTAAGAATCTCTTTATTAGGTCGTTAAGAAGAGATTCGATTGCTTGTTCAAGCCGATTTCCCTAAAGTGCCATTTCTGAAAGCCATTTCTGAAAGCCATTTCTGATGTTTCTGATGTTTCTGATATTTCTGATTGTCTTGAGATAAAATTAGCCTTTACTTTGTGATCATTTAAAATCTAAACAAATCCAACAAATCCAAAGCTAAACCTCAATTCAATTCTAAATAAATAATAGATTTCTCGAATCTTTGACCCCATCAACTCATTCCTTTAAGTCTTATTGATCTATAAACATTCTCTTTTACCAAAAATGAACACCCATTCCTGCTAAGTGAGCGGTTTTTTCAAGGTTAACCTTGAGAATTTAGCCTTTCGAAAAAACTAAGATTGCTTTGGGATTAAATCAATTTAATAAAAAGAAAGATTGCGAATTTTTCTCTTACCAATTGTAAAATACTTACTTGATGATTTTGGGAAGTAAATAAAAGGTAAAACTTGGGAGTAAAGCTTGGGAGTAAAGCTTGGGAGTAAAGCTTGGGAGTAAAGCTTGGGAGTAAAGCTTGGGAGTAAAGCTTGGGAGTAAAGCTTGGGAGTAAAGCTTGGGAGTAAAGCTTGGGAGTAAAGCTTGGGAGTAAAGCTTGGGAGTAAAGCTTGGGAGTAAAGCTTGGGAGTAAAGCTTGGGAGTAAAGCTTGGGAGTAAAGCTTGGGAGTAAAGCTTGGGAGTAAAGCTTGGGAGTAAACCTGGGAGTAAACCTGGGAGTAAACTTGGGAGTAAAGCTTGCCAGTAAAGCTAAGGTTATGGGTATGCCTCTGAGGTATGGTATACCCGAGTTATGGGTAAACCTGGGTTATGGGTATACCTGGGTATCTTGGTGATTGAAAAGCTCCCTTTTAAAGCTTATCTCTCTCTTTTTACTTTTCATAAGACTTGTGGTTTATTGTTTTAAGCTTTTGTTTTCAAAATTTTGCTTCGACAATAAAAGATGGCTTAACAAAACTCGCTTTTTCGCTAAAACTCGCTTTTTTTACAAGATTTCTCACAGGCATTTCGTCTTTTCATTCATTTTTCGAATTCAGCACATTTTTCTGTGTTGAATGGGTATTGAAACGTAAAATAAAGATAGCTATAACGATAGCCAAGCCAAGCAAAGCAAGACATTCTTTGCCCTTTCAAATCAAACAAATCTTTTGCTTTGATTACCCACATGTGTTTGAAAGTGTGCCTCCTTGTTGTTGAGTGTAGGTGGTTCCTCCAGCTTCTCCTCCTTTAATCGGTTCCAATTTCGAGAAGCTCGCTCTCGGCGATGCTTCCATATCCTCAAAGCTAGAAATGCAATATTTAAATGAGTCAAAAATTCGAGAATGATTTCGAGAGTGCTAAAAAGCGAAATTGTTAAGAAACTTGGGTTTAAAAATCGAAATTTATAAAGAAAACTACCTCTGCATTTAACGGCTTTTCAATAATTAAAGAAGAAAAACAAGAAAAATAGTATAATAGAGTGTTTAGGGAAGTGTTAGAGAAAAGGCAAAATTCTGAGTTTTTTCCTGCCTTTTCTCTAGTTTTAAACAAAAGGAAAAGGGGGAAAGATTGCATTTTGCAAGTTTAATGTGTTCAAAAGAATAGCTGAAGATCGATTAGTTTTGAAATAGAAAAATATTAGAAAAAGATAAACAAGATAGCTTTGCAAAAGCAAAATTTTCACTTCTATTGGGTTGGTGAATTGAAGACTGCCGGCTATTGTCATCTGTCCCAGTTTGAGCATTTTCTTCAAAAGAAACCCATTTTGGTGTCAATGGAAAAGTTGTAGAGAATCAAAAATCAAGCTTATAGCCAAATTTCCAAAAAGATGCACTTAGTATTGATGTCAGCTTTAGGATGAGCTATAAAACGTCAAAATTGGACAAATTCAAGGCAGCTTCTTGCTTAAGCGAGTGGAGTCTCTGTGGATTCTCTGTGAATTTATAACCGACAAGTAGCAGATATTCTTTTGAATCTAGCTTTAAAATAAAGTACATATACAAAAATAAGGTTGAGTTAACAAAAAGGAAGACCAGTTCTAAAGAACTTTCTTAGCCAAGCTCGCATTTGTAAAAGCGGAGCTTAAAAAGCATGAATTTTATAGTAATTAACTCTAAAAACATATTAATACAGAAAAAGACGAAAAAAAGACGAAAAAAGGACGGAAAAAGACGAAAAAAGGACGGAAAAAGACGGAAAACGATGATTTTTAGAGATCCCAAATTCGAATTCAACTGTTTTCAAGATGTTTTCAAGAGCATTGCTCGGTTAGGATTGTCAAAATCATTCAAAAAATGTTCTATTCTATGTAAAATTACATAGATTTTACGCTTAATTCTTGTTTTTCAGCTTACAAACCCAAAAAGATGCATTAAGTGCAACAGTATAAAGTCCACATCCTGTAAAACTATTTAGAAAAAGAATTTACATACAGTAAAAAGCATTAAATAGCATTAAATAGTTTTAAAAAGCTTTAAATAGTTTTAAATAGCTTTAAATGGCTTTAAATGGCTTTAAATAGCTTTAGATGGCTTTAAATATCTTTAAATAGCTTTAAATAGCTTTAAATATCTTTAAATAGCTTTAAATATCTTTAAATAGCTTTAAATAGCTTTAAATATCTTTAAATAGCTTTAAATATCTTTAAATATCTTTAAATAGCTTTAAATATCTTTAAATAGCTTTAAATATCTTTAAATAGCTTTAAATATCTTTAAATAGCTTTAAATATCTTTAAATATCTTTAAATAGCTTTAGATGGCTTTAAATAACTTTAAATAGCTTTACTATTCTAAAATTAGCATACATTTGTGATGCATGAACCATATGTGATCAGCGGTGAAATGGAAAGAGAAAGGGTTGGTTGAATGGGTAAGAGGTGGGAAGAGCCAACCCTATCGATTCTTTTCTCTTTTCCTCTTCTCTTTTCCTCCATTTGACCACAAAAGAGGCCAAAACCCAAAGGAAAACATTGGCAATTTACTCGTTTTTCTTTTAAACCCCATTCCCCTTTGGAACCTCATCAATTTCGTTAACAAAAGTGAACTTTAAAAAATATGGAGACATTTTTAAAAAACTTGTGAATTAAGGGATTAATTTGAATGATCAAGCTGAATGGAATGATTAAGAACTTTTAAAAAAACTTGAAGATTATGATAATTAAGCAAAATTCGCAAAATTATGATAATTTAGCAAAATTTAAAGCACATTTTCTTATCAAAACTTTAGACGCTTATAACTCTTGACAGATTGTCATTTGGAAAAGACGGAATATAGATTTGGAATCAGCATCAAATTCTGCGTCGAATGGTATAGATCGCTTAGCATTTAGCTCAGCCAATCCCTTGTTAGTCACCAGTTTTTCCATTTAAATCATTTTCTTTCTTTTGAGCACTAATTCTATATGAGGTATCGCTCTGGAAGCGAGCGCTGTACCACTCGGGCCACGACTGCACTGAAGCCTGCTCCGCAAAGAGGCCACTAAGACCCAAACAACCATATTTTTCTAACAAAACTTTCGACAAAACTTTAGACGCTTAAAACTCTTGACAGATTGTCATTTAGGAAAAACGGAATATAGATTTGGAATCAACATCAAATTCTGCATCGATTGGAATAGATCGCTTAGCATTTAGCTAAGCCAGTCCCTTGTTAGTCACCAGTTTCTCCATTTCGACGCTTATAACTCTTGACAGATTGTCATTTGGAAAAAACGGAATATAGATTTGGAATCAGCATCAAATTCTGCATCGGTTGGAATAGATCGCTTAGCATTTAGCAAAGCCAGTCCCTTGTTAGTCACCAGTTTTTCCATATTAAATCATAAATTCAATTAAATTTGATAAGATCTTATGCTTATTTTCAGAGGAAAAGACCAAAAAAACAAAAACTAAAGACAAGGAAAATCGTAAAGTTTCTATAGCTGACCACTGCTTTTCTACTCACTTTTCTCTTATCAGAAAAGACCTAAAAATAAAAGACTTTGACGTCATTTTCTAGCAAACTTTAGTCTTTTGCTTGGTTATTACGTTTCTCGAGCAAAGGAATTGAGTGTCGAAATTTAACCACAAAAGCTGAGTCATCAAATATCGTTTTTCAAAAAAGTCCAATTTATTTTGACGCAAATTGCTTTTTGGTTAATTTGCTAGAAAATTTGCAATCAAGTTTTTGCAATTTGAGCTTTTTTCTTTTGGATTTAAACGCTTTAGTCTTGAAAAGTTACACTAATAAACAAATAGCAAATTAACGAAACAAATTGCTTTAAAATTGTTAAAGGCATTCATCCTGATCCCCTTTTATTCTAGTATCTTTGATTTCGGCTCTCTAACCTCCAGAAGAAGGCCTTTTCTCATACGCTAACTTCTCACAGTTTCTTTTTCAAACGAGTTCTGAAATTGTGGAGCCTTTTACCCCCTTATCTTCGTAATATTTCAAATTTGCATTATCATCGATTTAGTAGAACGCTGCCTTATCATCGATTTAGTAGAATGCTTTAAAGTTGTTCAAGGCATTCATCCCGATCCCCTTTTTTCTTGGTCTCTTTGAATTCGGCTCTCTACGGGGCCTCTACGGGGCCTCTACAGGGCTTCTACGGGGCCTCTATGGGGCCTCTACAGGGCTTCTACAGGGTCAGAAGAAGGCCTAATACGCGAACCTTTCGTTTCCTCTAAGCTCTCATAGTTTCTTTTTTAATCGAGTTATTAAATTGGGGAATCTTTTACCCCCTCATCTTCGTAATATTTCAACCTTGCCTAGATTTAAAGTCGCAATTTCTGATTGACTGCTCTCTGGTTCTTTCTTCAGGTTTCTTTTATCTTTTGGGTGTGTTTTGAGTGGTGTTCTGGGTGATTATTGTGATCTTGTTTTGTCTCTATTCAACTCAATAAAGCATCGAGATATTATTTAGTTTTAAAACTGAATCTGAACTAAACTTACTGAAAAAAGAGCTGCTTGCAGATAATTATCGAGTTGAGGCACTACTCAATTAAAAGTAAATCTAAAAATAAAAGTCCTTTTAACTTTTCCTCTTTTATTTAGCTATAGGATTTTGAAATCTCATTTGAAAATTTGAAGAGAAAGTAAAAAAGTTTTCAAATTTGAAACTGCTTTTGAAAATGTTTTGTGGTGGCCTAGAAATGTAAACAAATCCTTTCTGGTGTACCGAATTCTTCATTTCTGCAAGATTTGAGGCAAAGAATGAGAAAGTAAATGCACTAGAAGGGGTGTGTTTCCAAACATTTAGATCCCAGCTGTTTTTTTTGTGCTTGCGCACAGAATTCTGAACTTTCTGAACTTTCTGAACTTTCCTGGAGGCTAGAGAGCCGAAATCGAAGATACTAGAATAATAGAATAATGCCAGGATGAATGCCTTTAACAACTTTTGAGGCCTTTAACAACAAGCGTTCCAATAAATCGAAAAATGCTTTGATCTTATGGGGAAAATGATGAATTGAATGATGGTGTGCCAGAAGAGGTGCGTTTACATGATTGATAAAGCACTCTCTAACTCTAAATGGGTGCGCCATAAGGGGTGTGTTTACAGCTAGAAAAAGTGGGCACAAAGTACAAGCGAGGAGCGAGTTTAAGGAAATATTCAAAGATGAATTGAATATAGTATAAAGATCTGAATTTTTAGGTTAAACCTAGGTTTCTAGGTTTCTAGATGTCTAGGTTTCTAGATTTCTAGGTTTAAGGTAAAAAATTTAAGCTGTAAATAGATGAGAGAAATGTTTCGTAATAGCAGGCGTTGATTCATTGGGAAAAAGGGGGAAAAGGGGAGGAAAGGGGAAGAAGGGAAGAAGGGAAAAGGGAAGAAGGGGAAAGGGGAAAGGGGAAGAAGGGGAAAAAGAGAAAAAAGGGGAGGAAAGGGGAAGAAGGAAAAAAAAGGAAAATATGGGGAAAATATGGGGGAGAAGGGGGAAAAAGGGGGAAAATATGCCAGGGGGAAGGGAAAACAATAGAGAAAAAGGCGAAAAATGAAAAGAGCTCTCGACGTCGCTAGGCATACAAAAATAGCTAAAAGATTTCTAAAAATAGAGTGCTAAACCCAATATGCTGCGAAATTTTCAGTTTTTGGCTTTTATGAGTCATCGGAGATGTGTATTGGAAAATAAATTTATTGCATTTCCGCTGGAAATTCTTTTTAGTTGAGACATCAAGGGGATTCTCGGGAGTTAAGGCAGTCTTTGGGCATTTTGAGCAGAGCTTATAGAAGCGGCTTTTGAATGAATAGCAGAGCCAATAGAAGCGGCTTTTGAATGAATAGTTACACATTGAATATCCATTTCTTTATCTATTAGATTGGTAATTGATAAATAATAAATAATTGGTAATTGATTCCTTTTCGGTACAAATTTGGTTGCTTTTCGGTACAGATTTGATTCCTTTTCTCTACAAAGAGAACTATTAGGTTGGCAAGTTATAAACGATCGTTTTTGGGTAATGTGTTTTCTGAAACGTTTTCTGAAAAAACGGTTTATCCAATCAAAAAACGGTTTGCTTTATTCAAAAGCCCTATCCTTAATCTACAAAATGGCTTTTTCGAATTCTTGGAAAAATGTTTTATTTTACTAGGGATGCTTTTGGATTTACACCACCATAGCAAAAAGTTGAGCCGCAGCCGGATCTGAGTCGGATCTGAGCCGGATCTGAGCCGGATCTGAGCCGGATCTGAACAAAAGAGGGAGAGCTTGTCCCACTATCCACCAGGTCACGAACTCATGTTTAAAACCTCTGTAGAACTCTTATAACTCGTGGGTGCGCGGTTTCGTGGATGCCCAATTTTGGTGTAAACTTTGAAGCTAAATATCTCGAAATTTTAGAACCATCATCCCCATCGGAAACAAAAAACTGATCAAAATGTGCTAGGTCTTGACCCAAAACCGAGATGTAAATCCAAAAGCATTCCTAGTAAACCTAACAGTCAATATTAGGTTGGCAAGTTATAAACGATGGTTTTTGGGTAATGTGTTTTCTGAAACGTTTTCTGAAAAAACGGTTTATCCAATCAAAAAACGGTTTGCTTTATTCAAAAGCCCTATCCTTAATCTGCAAAATGGCTTTTTTGAATTCTTGGAAAAATGTTTTATTTTAGAACTTTTTCAGGCATTTTAAATGTAAGAGTTGAAAATCCTGGTTTCTAGCATTCATGAGCTAATAGATTTTTGAGCAAAAAACTGATCAAAATGTGCTAGGTCTTGACCCAAAACCGAGATGTAAATCCAAAAGCATTCCTAGTAAGCCTAACAGTCAATATTCGCATTCAGGTGTTCCTATTTGCGCAGATCACAACCTGCTTCCACATTTCTCTATCCCTTGCTATTGTTATCCAGTGTTTCCTAGCTTGATCGTTCTTGGTTCCAAGTCTTCGACTTGCTTGTGCTGATGGTGGTTGCACTCTAGCTATCCTTTCTCTGACCGTCTCACTCTTGTGCTCCACCTCGTTGCTGGTCTGGGCCTCTTCTGGTCTCGTGGTAGCCACTCTGTGATCCGTATCGTCCACTGGATCCATATCGTCCATCTGTCGTCTGTTCTTCTGGCTACGTGGCCGGCCCATCTGAGTCTTTTTCTCTCAATCACTTCCACTGGATCTCTGAGTCCCGAGAGCTGGCGCATATCCATACTTCTTAGGTCTTGGTCGAGCTACGTCTTCCTATTGTACCCGAAGAGGTTCCTTTCAAGGGCTCGATGCGTCGTTCTCAGGGCTCGTTCAGCGGTATGTGTCGTGGGCCAGGTCTCTGTCATTTTTTTCTGTCAAAAAAAAAATCGGCTACGACAACAATTTTTGAGTGATTGTATACTTTTTAAAATAAAACGCCTCATCGATTACATAGTTTCCCAAAAATTTCAGAACAATCCAATCTTCGGAAGGTTGATTTTTAAATTGCACTTTTGCTCAAAATGAACTTTTTTGCTAATTTAATCCATTTTCTTTTGAATTTAAGCAAGATTAAAAAAAAATATCTGAATTTGGTTCCTTATCTCTCTAAATTTGGTTCCTTATCTCTCTACAGGGTCCGAGAAAAGTATTGTCGCGTCTCTTCGAACTAACTTTTATGCGATTTAAAAGTATCCTTTTGCGTTGTGTAAAACATGAATTTCGTCCAGTTTTTTTTCCTCTTTCGAATGGTGCATAGCATTCAATATGTATTTTTAGAAATGCAAGCTTGCCCTTATCGAGAAGCGATCGACATGCTTTTGAAAGCTGGAGAGTCGAAGGCGGCCATCTCGCGAAAGCTCAAAACCAACATCAGAACTGTTCAACGGCTTGCCAAACAATTGCAAGAGAAAGGGAACGTGAAACTATTTTATTTAAACAAAAAGAAACAGAAAAATCAACGAGAAAATTCTTCCAGACTCAAAACGATGACGACTTTTTTCTGGACACTTTCTAACTTTCTAGTTTTAACAAGAACACTTCAGGCTTTTATATAATCTCAAATAGAAGGTGAGTTAGAGTAGTTAATCCTAGAAACAAGAAGAAAAATCGGTTTGTTGTCCGAGTTTTACTGCTGTTTAAGTGATCCAATTACTTAAAAAGATGGACTTCCAGCCTCAAACCCACGACGACTTTTTTTCTGGACACTTTCTAACTTTCTAGTTTTAACAGCATGGCTTTTCTATAAATTGAAACTATTTTATTTAAAGGAAAAAGATAAAATATCACTAGAATATCACGAGATTCCGGCCACTTTTTTGCACACATAGTACGTTTGGATGAGATTCGAGGCGCCGATTCGCCAAAATGTGAAATCCCCGCAACCGATTTGAGCAGTCATCTGAAATGGAGAGAAAAATCGGGGCTTTTGCTTTGCTCAGCTTCAATACTGTAAAGGCTTTTTTACTTTTGTTGGAAGTAAAACTTACATAAAGTGATCCTGAGCTTTGATCGGATCCATAAAAGTTTCGGAAATCGAAAATCGTCCCGTCAAGCCAATACCAATTCCCACCGGAGTTGAGTCCTTAAAACAAGGATTTTTTTCATTTGTGACTAATTCGGGTACACTTTAGGCGTTCTTTGTGCTCAATTTTGGAAACACACCCTTTCTGGTTCACTCTTTTCATTTTACTTGGCTTTAAACGTTTTTTGACAGCCTAGCTTTAGACAAAAAAACAAAAAATTCGAAGTAGGGATCGAACTGATGAGGTATCGCTCTGGAAAAAAAGGTGTACCACTCGGGCCACGACTGCACTGAAGCCTGCTCCGCAAAGAGGCCACTAAGACCCAAACAACCATATTTTTCTAACAAAACTTTCGACAAAACTTTAGACGCTTATAACTCTTGACAGATTGTCATTTAGGAAAAGACGGAATATAGATTTGGAATCAGCATCAAATTCTGCATCGATTGGAATAGATCGCTTAGCATTTAGCTAAGCCAGTCCCTTGTTAGTCACCAGTTTCTCCATTTCGACGCTTATAACTCTTGACAGATTGTCATTTGGAAAAAACGGAATATGGATTTGGAATCAGCATAAAATTCTGTGTCGAATGGTATAGATCGCTTAGCATTTAGCTTAGCCAGTCCCTTGTTAGTCACCAGTTTTTCCATATTAAATCATTTTCTTTCTTTTGAGCACGAATCCAATATGCAAAATCAATCTGTTCTTCATTTTTTTCAATCAGAATTCAGAATCAGCATCAAATTCTGCATTGAATTCTGCATCGAATGGCATAGGTCGCATAGCATTTAGCTCAGCCGTTTGACCTTTCCCTGTCAGTTTTCAATTTTTGATCCTCACCTCCAAGCCAAACACTATTATATGGTGGAAGGCAATCTCTCGAATATTGCATTGTTAGACCTAAAAAAGGAACTTTTTTTTGACCGTCAAAGATAAGTTTTTACCCAAAATGAAGTAATTCTCGAGATCACTATGCACTGAAGCCAAATTCGCGTTCATCGATTGGCAACGAGATTGCGCATCGTAGAAGCTAGCTCCCATACCGGCCTAGATTTATAGAATTCGTTTAGAAAAGGAAAGAATCAAAAAAAGAGCTTGAATTTGGTAAAAACGAGAGAAATATTCAAGTTGATCAGTTAAGTTTTTGAAATTTCGATGTACTTACATAGTAGCAGTATCCGGTTTCAGCGAAATAACTCCATCCAACAGGGCATTGGCCAATAGAGGGGACTAAAAACTGATTACTAGTCATGATTACTAGTCAAATTAATATAAGACAAAGAAAGTTTCAATAAATGTTTATTATCCCATTTATTGTCTCAAAAATTTCCAATAAAAGTTTATTATTTTTTTTGTTTCAAAGGCGTTTGTAGGTAAAGCACTGGTAAATGTTTGAAAGGAAAATGGAAAACTTTAATCAACTTTAATCAACTAATTATTACTGCTTTAAAAATAATATAATGATCATAAAGAAGTGTTTTTCCGGAAAAAGCGAAGAGTTTGCGGCAAGCGGGATTGAATCCGAGAGGAAAGATTGCATAGACTTCGGAGGCTAGTACACTATCCCCTAGACCATCACTGCTTTCCTGCCCCATCGGCCTGTCGCTCTTATACAGGGTGCGTCATAATTATTGCAACAAGAGTTCAAAGACCGTTTTCCAAACAGCTTTCTTATTTTTTTGCCCCCTTTTTTGTTGTGTTGCGTTCTATCTTCTGTTATTCTTGCCTAATTGCCTCCCGCTCACACGAAGAAGACGGTTCAGGACTGGTGTGTGGCCAACTTTCCCTCAGTGATCACCAAGGACTGTAATTGGCCAACTTTCCCTCAGTGATCACCAAGGATGAATGGCCTCCAAACTCACCGGATCTCAATGTGATGGACTTTTCCATTTGGGCAATCTTAGAGGCTAATTTCTGCTCTTTGACCTTGAAGAAGTCTTTGACCAAAGGATGGAAGGCGACTCCTCAAGATGACATTCGGGCCGCAGTGGAGGCATATCCGAACCGATTAAGGGCTGTTATCAAGGTAAAAGGCGGTCATATCGAATGATCTCTTGTTTCCTTATTTGTTACTGTTAAATAAAGCTATTTCTGTTTAAAAATCTTCTTCCAGTGAAACTTCTTGGTGTGCAATGCCTTGAGTATCTTGTTGCAATAATTATGACGCACCCTGTAGGCTTGAATCCGAGAGGAAAAATTGCATAGACTTCGGAATATAGCACACTATCCCCTAGACCATCGCTGCTTTCCAGCTTATCGACCTGGCGCTCTTATAGGATTGAACCCGAGAGGAAAGATTTGCATAAGCTTCGGAGTCTAGCATCCCCTAGACCTAGAACTATCCCCTAGACCATCACTGCTTTCCTGCCTTCCGTCTGGCGCTCTTATAGGTAAGGTTTGCCAAAAATTGCCGAAGCTTTAAACACGTTTTTCTCTATATTATTTGTTTCATATGGGTTTTTTCTTCCCTAAATTTTGGGCTTATCGACTGAGCTTTCAGATTTTTTGTACAACATAATTCGTGTGTATAAATGTTTTTTTTTAAAAATTCCTCTATGCACTTTAACCTTAGCATTTAGCGCTCACTCACCAGTTGGCGGTCCAACGGTCGTTTGTTTCACAAAACACATGGACGTTTGTGCATCGTAGCAACTGACAGAGATAGATTGAGCATCGGGAACGAGCTCCAGCACACAGTTATCCGTTGTTGGATGACCTACAGCATTGTTTGCGTGTTTTCTCTTCACATACCTGGTGCCCAATTAAAATAGTTGGCCGGCGTTCCATCAACATTGAAAAATGAGCCATTATTTCCACGTCGTGTTCCCAAATAAAATGATGGATAGCCCCAAGCTGAAAAGATTTCAGATTAGGTTTACCTATTAATAGAATTGACTGTTCAGAAAGTTCAGAAAGTCTTTTCTGACACTCTTTTCGTTTCCTTTTCGTATGCATCAATTGAACAACGATTTATAGCCGTATATAGCGTATATAGTGAAATTTTCAGCGAAATTCTTTCAACCAACCTCTTCGTAGAGGTTTTTAAAGATTAAAAAGTTGTGTGATTTTGCGTAAAAAGCAGGTCATCTTTCCGTTTGTAAAGGGAATTTTATCGTAAGTGCCGTTTTTGCGAGTAGGCACACTATAGCATGGCAAAACTACCGTAGTCAAGACACTAATATACACCGTATTTTCTCTAATAGTAGTGCACCCCGGCGAGCCGAGTTGATGCCTATTTTACGGTTTCCAATTTTTCCGAGAGACTCAACACTCAAATCCTCCACTAGATCTCATCGTCAGCTACATTTTCCGACCTCACATCGATAGGTTCTGATGAGCGGTTCTCGAGATTTCGAGGAATTTAGACGACGATCAGGGTGCACTACTATTAGAGAAAATAAGGTAACCAAATTGAAACAAATAATGCTTCTTACTTCGGGGGTGGGACAAATCCGACCTTTTTTGCGCACCTGGACATTTGCGCACATTTTTTTCGCTGGAAAGGTCGTAGAGCTTCAAAAATCGTTTCACATAAGGAAATCGTATGCGTAGATTCCAAATTTCGACAAAACAGACCTCGCTGACACGTCAAATTTGGGCTAAAAGGCAAAAAATACGCAACTTAACGCTTTTCCTCAGTTTTTCCCTTTTAGCCCAAATTTGACGTCTCAGCGAGGGCTGATTTGTTGAAATTCGGAATCTACGCATACGATTCCCCTAGCTGAAACGATTTTTGAAGCTCTACAGCCTTTTCCAGCGAAAAAAAGGTACGCAAATGTCCAGGTGCGCAAAAAAAAAGTCGGATTTGTCTTTATTTATTGAAGTTAAAGCGCTTATTGAAATAGTGCATTTTAGAATCAACATGGATTGAGTTGATTTACGATAAAATGCCTTTTCAAAGAAGCTTTTTATTTGTCGTAGTCGCATTTGTCTCATTCCCGTTTATTTATTTTTGATCTTTGATTTGAAATTTGGCTTTTTTGTAAAAGATTTTTTTAAACTAACCATTTGCTAGTTGCACAATGTGTCCATTATCAAAAGCGTTGTGCACGGAGATCAAATGTCCTCCGTAAGAGTTGCACAATAGCTCGGCATTGTCAAATGAATCTGTCAAATGAGTCTGTTAAATGAATCGGTCAAATGAATCTGTCAAATGAATCGTTCAAATGAATCTGTCAAATGAATCGTTCAAATGAATCGTTCAAATGAATCTGTCAAATGAATCTGTTAAATGAATCGGTCAAATGAATCTGTCAAATGAATCATTCAAATGAATCTATCAAATGAATCTATCAAATGAATCTATCAAATGAATCTGTCAAATGAATATCGTTCAATTTAAAACAACTAGCCCTTTGCTAGAGCCCAAAAAACATCCTAAACCTCGATCTTGTTTAGGAGAGCTTAAACTTTCCTAAACTTTAATTGTTCTCGATTTCTGTAGCGAAACTCTGGCACTTAGGCTTTATAGAAAACGAGTTGTGCTTTAAAAGTGGTAAGAAAAAGAACCCACTCAATGTTAAAGGGAAAAGACATCCGCCCAATTGATTATCGTACTCAACTGGACAATCAAATGCATTAGAAATTAGAAAAAGTACAGAAATTAATAAAATTTTAGCAATAAACATTTCCTTGAAAAGATCTAAGCCAAGAAATTTGATGAATAACCTATTTAAACCCAAAAAAAAGCCTTATCAACTTTCAAAGAGGCCGTAAAATTTCTCATCACTGATTGGGAAGCCGTTTTTTGCCGTTTTTTGCGAGAGTTCCGGTGAAATCATGCATCTAATCTTTGCTGGAAGTATTTTTTGTGTTCTTGGCTGATTTTGATCAATTTATGCCCTAAATTTAAAATTCTAGATCCTGTTAAACCATTGTGTTAAAGGAGCAGCTAAATCGAGAGAACAATGAGATTTTCCTCGACTACCGTAGTCTTGTCTCTATTTTTATTCTAGATTGGTGATTAAGAAATTGGTTAAGTTAAAAACTGAAAACCAATGATGGCTTTACCGTTGACCTACAGTCAGCCCTAAGCTCTGCTGAATGAATCTGAGGTTTAAGCTGGGCTTAAACCTAAGCCTAAGCCCTAAGCCCGAGTCTAAACCTAAGCCTGAAGTCTGAGCCTAACCCTAAGCCCGAGTCTGAGCCTGAGCCTGAAGCCTGAGCCTGAGCCCGAGTCTGAGCCCGAGTCTGAGCCTGAGCCCGAGTCTGAGCCTGAGCCTGAGCCTGAGCCTGAGCCTGAGCCTAGTCTAAACCTAGCCTAAGCCTGAGCCAGCCTAAGCTTAGCCTAAGATTGAAATTGAAATTTGAGAAAAATTGAAACCTCATGGAAGTAATTTTGTGTTCTTGGCTGATTTCGATCAATTTATGCCCTAAATCTTTTAGCATTTTTGCTTAAAATTCTAGATCCTGTAACCAGTGTGTTAAAGAAGCAGCTAAATCGAGAGAGCAATGAGATTTTCCTCGATTACCGTAGTCTTGTCTCTATTCTTTTCCTAGATTGGCGATTTCTAGAGGCGAAATTGGGAACAAGAACGACGAGGGCAATACAGAGTAATATTATCTGATTACCGTAGCTTTAGATCTGTAATACTAGACCTACACTCTTCTTCTAGCGATCAGATCTTACTGTAATCTTAAAGACGTAGAGATTACGGTACCTGAACACAAATGTTAAAGACACGGCTTCACTGAGGCAAATATTTGCCTTAGAGCCTGACTACCGTAACCGATCCTTATATCCGTAGATCTTTATAATGTTTAATAAATCCTACTGTAATCAACGATGCATCTGAGTGACTGTAGCCTTTAGCTACATCGGCAGTCCGGATTACGGTAATCTAAACTGGCTAGTCAAGAACTAGAGCCTAGAGCCTGCCACAACTACCGTAACCATGTTTTTACACAGTAGCTTTGATATATGACTTTCAAAAACTATCCACTTGATTGCTAAAAAGCTAAAAAGCATTTCCAGTACGTTAGTGAAACGATCGAGTGGCGTCAATCCGCTTACGTTGATCCCTTACATGTCACCAGTAAGAGATCAACGAATCATTCAAAATTCGAATGTTTCTTTGCATTTGCGTGAATGAAAACTAAACGGATTATGAACATTAAAGAGTCAAGTAGAAATGAATCATTAAAACAAAAATGAGATTGAGAAATTCAAGAGACAAGTCAAGTGCTAGAAACGGTGTTTTTTTGCATGTTTAAGCACAGGCAAACATGTTGTCAAGCCATTCCCCGTGCCATAAACGCGATCGAGGTTTAATGAAGCTTCAATTGGACACAGTATGTCTTAATTCTTCGAATGGCTACCATTTTTCAAAACAAGCATTCAATTTCTATCAATTTTTCTAATAATTTTGCTGGAAAAAAATGAAAAACTGAATCGTTTTGTTTAAAACTATACTGAAACCATAAATAAACCGGTAAAAGTTTAAAATTTGACTTAATCAAAAATATCTGATTTGTAAAATTATCGGTCTACATTTAAAAATAGATATTTTTTTGATATTGATTTCAATGTTAGACAGTCCAAAGAACTACAATTTCTCAAGATTGAATAATCAGGCGACTCCCGCCTTTTGGATCCCTCTTCCCCCCACGCAAAACATGGCCGCATTAGCTCAGTTGGTAGAGCGTCAGACTTTTACGAATCGAAAGCTATCTGAATGTCAGGGGTTCGAGCCCCCTATGCGGCTAATCAATTTTGCATTTTTGCAAAAATCAAACCTTCGGCAAATTCTCGACTACGCATTCCCCATCCAAGCGAGGACGATGACGGGAAGCACCTGGTATCAATTGACAAATGACAACAAATATTACTATGGGTTGGTGGCTTTCAGTGAGTTATAGAAGAATCTGATTTTAGAACTGTGTACTGTAGCTATAGATAGCTACAATACTACAGTCTGAAAATCTTTAGACATCTACGTGCCAAACTCAATTTACTCCTAACCAGACGGTGAGTGTGAACGATTGTGGAATGGAGACACGCTGGGTTTTTCTTCCTGTGGCTTATCGGAACACATTAAAAAGAGACGAAAAATAAATGTTTTTCGATATTTTTTTGCTCATGATACACATAAACTTACCTGGAATTGAGTCCTGTGATGTAACATCAGCTGCACAAATAAACACTGACAATTTTGAGAAAGTTACAAAAAAATTACGACAATTGAGCCATTTTGATTTCACAATTCAATTTCAGCAAATCACCAAATCCAAGAGATTCCCTTTTACTAACCAGCATTCAACAAAACTTGAATAAAGTTTAAAAAAACTTGTGCTGTGATGGGCTTTATCATCTCTAAATATATACTTAACCAGAAACAAGCGCTGAAAACAAGACACAGGATTTGTCGATGTGGAAACAATTGCTCAACGTTGTTTACTTCATTCACTGTTGACAATTCAAACAACATTGTTAATCAACTCTGAAAGATTGACAAAGGGAAAGCAGGAAAAGAGATTATAATGGAAGATTTTTAAACCTCTGATAGCATTTGTTAAATTCATAAAATAAAAACTCGATTCAAAAAGTCCGCAATCTGTTTCTTTTGTTGCCATTTTTGACACTTTGACAGTTTAGACATTCATTCCCTGCCGCCACTCTTCTTATAAACACTTCCACAACGAGGGGAATCGTAGCCCGGTTAGCTCAGTCGGTAGAGCACCAGACTCTTAATCTGGCTGTCGCGGGTTCGAGCCCCGCATCGGGCTTATTTTTTTGAGATTTGTAAAAATGTTGTGGCCATTGTTTGTTTATCGATTGATAGCCAACAGATTCAACAGTCCTTCTCGATATAACGATTCTGTCAGAACCGCGAAATGGAGTCGCTACATAAAAAATCGTATATAAAGGGTGACGAGAAATAACCTAAGAATAGCCCATTCTATATTTCTGTTATTTGTAGACGATTTTCGATGTAACGATTCCATTCCGATAGAATCGTTATATCGAGAGTCGACTGGATAATATTTTGAATTGAAAAATTACAATTTTTAATAGAGGCCTAATGACAGATGACAGACTAGCGCTCGTTCAAGCGCTTGTTAAATGAGTTCTAGAAGTCGGATCAGAATGTTTTTAGTAGAAAAATGATGCCGGGAATCAAAGTTACAATTCTCTATCTGACACTTGACACTTTAGAAAGAAATTGGCCACTTGCCAGATACTTTTCCAAAAAGATGTCTCTATACTTTGCGGTCATCCGTCCCTTGTGTGTACTTTTCATGAGCCTCGTGGGAAAAAACGGCGTCTGGCACACGGCCCTTTCGGATAGCACGACAAAGATCCGACCTGCCGATTTAATTACCCAAGTTTCAATAGAAAAACGATGCCGGGAATGGAAGCTACAATTCTCTATCTAACACTTGACACTTTTGAAGGAGATTGGACACTTGCCAGACAGTTTTTCAAAGGTTGTCACTAGACGCCATTGACTGTAGAATATTTTGGCTTTTGAATTGAAAAATTACAATTTTTAATAGAGAAAAGCGGCCAAAAGCTTTTCAAAATTTGGATCTTTTTTGTATTTCCAATTTCCAATTTGATTCAATTCTAAAGGAAAGTAAAACTGATCACTTATTGATAAGCGATCCGTTTTACTATTCCTTTTGGATCTAACACCAAAGAAAACACTTGTTTTCATCTTTTCTTCATTAAAAGAAAAGCAAATGATATCATTTTTCAATTCTATTTTTTTCGAATGTGAAAATTGTTTTGAATTGGGGTGAATTTGTGCAAAAATCTCTGCAATTCCCTTCATTTTGCCTTTCGCTAATCAAATTTGGAAACGAAATTATGGTAAGGATTGAATATTGACACAATCAAACAGCCCCAATGATGTGAATTCAATGGGGATTTTGTTTTGAAAACAAGTAAATCACTGGTATAAAAGTGGATTCAGAATCCAGTCCAATCAACCAACCAACTCGCTCAAGCGACAATGAAAAACTTACAATTATTCTTTCTTTTGATTGCAACTCTCTCTGCAACTCGAATCCAAGCTGAATCCCAACAAAAAGCGAAAAATCAGTGCTCAAGTGTGCTCCAGTCTGCCGGAGCATCTCAATGGTTTGGAGCTAGCGTTGCACATTCCATTCACTCGATCAACGTTCGTGCTCTTCAAAAATTTGAACCATCAACTACCGAAAAGAATTCTGTGCCAACGGTTTGTAAAGCATTGATTCTTTCAATAGGTTGTTAGCGATCTACCTGTTCACATCAAAAACTCTAGCTAGACTGATCTTCTTGTTAAAGTTAGCACTTTACACCTAGTATTTAGCACCGTTAAAGATCTTGAATGATTCTTCTAGGTTCAGCTACAAGTTCTATTGAAACAAGTTCTATTCGAAACAAATAAGAGCCTCACGGCAGCTCTTGTCAGCGGCTGAACGTTGGCTTAGCCTTCTATCCAGCCCAACATTTTTGAGTTTCAAAAAAAAGTTTTTGAAAACATGAGAGAAGTGTGACAAGAGTCGAACCGAGCCCTTTATTCTCGCTACCGTCTTAGAGCCGGCCGTGCTAACAACTCAGCCATGCCATCCTCTTATTAGCCGTCGAGGCGAGCGAGTTAATAAACTGCTCGCCCCGCAAAAAGGGCTCTGGTGAGGCCTCGATTTTAACTTCGATTTTAGAAAAACCGACTGAGCCAAATAAAAAGTGGCAAAACAAGAAAGTCTTGTACTTTGATATAGTTTCTGGTTTCTGTTCTGGTATAGGACCATTTCCTCTAGGTCCACCAAAAAACGTGGCAAAGATCTTTCAGGTGAATCTCGACTTGTCAGCTGATCGCCCAATTCTCTCACATGCACCAGATCGACGCGGCCCAAGCGACTCGATGTACCTCACCGATGGAATGAAGACGTTGGATGAGGTGAGTGATTCGTTTACTAATATTAAGTCGAGTACCAAGTCTTGCACCGTGGGTGTTAAAAATTTCTTTTCTCAACGAATAATTAACGAGTTACAATTTGCTCAAATGAAAGCTCTATTGTTTCTTTACAATACTTTACTTTACTTTACTAGGAAGTACAATTTCATAATGGTAAGCACAATTCTACTATTTGGATACTCCATAAGTTTACTGAAACAAGTATGCTTAATGAAGGACTTGAAGATGTGTTTTACAAACTATAAACAGCATCTAGAGTAGGGTAAATCCTTTTTGTCCTTTGAGAATTGTGTAGGGTTTCTGAAGATCATAAAACACAGCTCTCATAAAACAAATGCTCATATCCAATCGTCTTTCTAGGTCCTCTCTCATATGGGTGACAAGAAATGGGACATCGGATTCTTCTCTCCTCTTGAACGAGTCGTTCATGTCTTCCACATGCAGGAAGCCTGGGAAATGACTCTTAAAGAATATCAAAAACTCAAGCAAAACCCGCCGTCATCCGATGTCTGCAAATGTGCTAAAGACATCGAAAACAACGGTGTACTGAAAATGCTGTGATTCAATGCACTGGCCATCCGAGAGGCTTCACTCATCTACGGCGACACGATGAAAGCTTACAATACGAGCTTGCAGTACTATATCCAAGGCGGATACACTTATCGTTTCAAACCGGAAAGAGTCTTCAAGTGGGTTTTGTAACAAAAAACAGACTAATAGCTGGGTTATTGCTTAAAAACTAGCGTTAAATTGAACCCCAAGAGCTTATGCATTCATTTTTTAATAATAAGAGATTGGATCTTGATATCCATCTCTTTCCAACATCCTCTCAGCACTAATGGAACATAAAAAACTTTCGAAATTCGAAAATCTATTAATCTATTGTCATTATTTACATCAGAAACTTTCAGGGAAAGCGAACGTGGGCTCTCGCTCGACCAAATTCTTTTAAAAGAAAAAGAGTCGATGCCCAAGCTCACCGATGCAGCTGCTTGGGAGAAATGGAAGGAAATCGGAAAAATGAGCATGACTGAACATTTTGACACAGCTCTCTTTTTTGTATTGCTCGTTGAATAAAGTCTAATCAGTGCAACATTGCTGGACAAACATTACTGCAATGTGAAGACAAATAATTCATTCTTGAACATCAATGTTTCACATTTCTTTTTTTAATCGGCTAGGCTAAGAATCTCTTTCAGTGATAAATGATTGAAAAAGAATGAAATTGGGTCACGAAATGAAACTTGGGTAATTAAACCAAAATTTGCCATCTTTGTCGCCCTATGTCGAAAAGGCTGTGTGCCAGTTGCCGTTTTTTGCAACGAGACACATCAAAGGTATACACAAGAGAAGGATGACAGTATGGAGGCAACTTTTTGGAAAAGCACCTGGCAAGTGTCCAATTTCTTTCAAAAGTGTCAAGTGTTAGAGAGAGAATTGTAGTTTTGAATCTTGGCATCATTTTTCTACTAAAAACTTTCCGATTCGCCTTCTACAACTCATTCAACAAGCACTTGAACGAGCGCTGGTCGACATCAGTCATTTGGCCGCTTTTCTCTATTAAAGATGGTAATTTTTCAATTCAAAAGCCAAAATATTATACAGTTGACTCTCGATATAAAGATTCTATTGGAATGGAATCGCTATATCGAATATCGTCTACAAATAACAGAAATATAGAATGGATTATTATTAGGTTAATTCTCGTCACCCTTTATATACGATTTTTTGATATAACGATTTCCATTCCACAGTCATGACAATCGTAATATCGAGACGGACTGTTGAATATTTTGGCTATCGAATCCATAAACAAACAATGGTCACGACATTTTTACAAATGTCAAAAAAATAAGCCCGATGCGGGGCTCGAACCCGCGACAGCCAGATTAAGAGTCTGGTGCTCTACCGACTGAGCTAACCGGGCTGCGATGGCTTTCTTTGTGGAAGTGTTTATAAGAAGAGTGGAGGCATGGACTGAATGTCTAAACCGTCAAAGTGTCAAAAAGGCAACAAAAGAAACAGATTGCGGACTTTTTGATGGAGTTTTATTTTATGAATTTAACAGATGCTTTCAGAGATTTTAAAATCTTCCATCATAATCTCTTTTCCTGATTTCCCTTTGTGAATCTTTCAGAGTTGATCAGCAATGCTGTTTGAACTTTTCGATGGTAAAAACAGTTAGCAATGAATGAAGTAAACAAAATTAAGCCATTGTTTCCACATCGACAAATCCTGTTTCTTGTTTTCAGCGCTTGTTTCTGATTAAGTATATTTTTAGAGATGATAAAGCACATCACAGCAAAAGTTTTTTTAAAGTTTATTCAAGTTTTGTTGAATGCTGATGAGGAAAAAGGAATCTCTTGGACTTTGTGATTTTTGTGAAATTGAGTTGTGAAATCAAAATGGCTCAATTGTCGTAATTTTTTTGTAAGTTTCTCAAAATTGTCAGTTTTTATCTGTGAAGCTGATAACACATTAAAGGACTCAATTCCAGGTAATTTGATGTGTGTTATCAGCAAAAAAATATCTAAAACATTTATTTTCCCGTCTCTTTTAATGTTTTCCGATAAGCCACAGGAAGCAAACCCAAGGTGTCCCCATTCCACAATTGTTCAAACTCACCGCCCGTGTAGGAGTAACTCTTTCAATTCAATTTCAATTTTTCAACTCTTTAATTTGAATCTGAGAATTTGCATATCAATTTGAGATGTAATTTGCATTTATCTTTTCGTTTGCAGAAAAGGCAAAAATGATTAGCCGCATAGGGGGCTCGAACCCCTGACATTCAGATCACCTTCGATTCGTAAAAGTCTGACGCTCTACCAACTGAGCTAATGCGGCCATGTCTTGACGGGGTGAACTAGGGGCCAAAAGGCGGGGAGTCGCCTGATCTTGAGCAGTCTTGAGAAATGGTAAGTATTCTTAAACACTAAAGTTATTCATTTATCAACAAAATGCAAATTTTTGGCCTTGAAAATTCTTTATAGAATTGTTTCAGACAAAAAAATGGTACTAATTCGGAGAATTGAGACATGCTGTGTCCATTAAACCTCGATCTTTTTCTATCGTAGATCTAGTGGATCCATTAGAATCTATCGCTCCAAAGCCATGTCATTGAGTCTTACTTTTTCAGCGTCTTTTCTTAAGAATCATTTATTATCTATTATATTATAATTATTATAAGCAAAAGAGCATGTTTGTCTTTTTTTTATCGGAAAATTTATCCTTTTTGACGGACTTTAAAAGGTTCATCATAATTTTCTAGTTTCTCGAGCAAAAACTTCCAATTTCTCTTATATTTCAACGTTTTTCTATTATTTATATTTATTTTTATTGTTAATTCACTATGATTGATTCCGATTGAATGCTTGACTTGAAATTATTCAATTCTTATGACCATTTTTTGTTGACAACGTGAGAGATTGATTGAAAATGAATACGAGATTCATCTACTTATCTATCCAATTCAAAAACTTTTCTTTATTTTGATTAAAATCTCTGAGTTTATTGGAATAAATAATAAGCGATCGTTGATTTTTGAATCAATTGAAACAACGCAACTGTGTATACCCAAAAACGAACGAATGTTTTCATTTAGATCTCAAGCGGTTTGTACAGTCTAACTGTCATCTTATTCTTCACATTCTACGGGTTTCAACGAGAAAATGACACCTCTTTCAACTATTTCTCCGTGTCTTTAATCTACTCACCGAATTTGGGAGTTCCTTTACGGCCATTGCTGGTGTGTTGATCACATTAGAACTTGTTTGAATCAATTGAAACAACGCAACGAAGGTATTCAAGATTTGTATTGCAAAAAAACAACGAGAAACATACACTAAAGTTTTCTTTGTAAAAACTCTTATAAACTCTAAACTCTAAAAAGTTTAGGCTCTTCAATTTTTAGCCGGAGTGAATTGTGCTAGGGCGATCATTTTCTGCTTCAAATTCCGATTTGAAGTGGTTGTCTATGGAAAGTTAAAAGATTACTATTCTTTATATCACAAATATTTCCTAAATTCATTGTTTACTATACAATTTCCAATAATTGCAGTTTTCATTTGGACATCTACCACTCCAACAGATTTTCAAGTTGTTTTGGTGAGTTTGATGGGAGTTTGATGGGAGTTTGATGGGAGTTCTTGGGGAAAATTCGAGCCTAGCCTAGGAAAATTCATATCCGGCCTGCTCAAAGCTCGCTCATTTGTACAATTGTGATTTAGAAAATGTACAAATGTACAAATGTACAGAAATCAATGAAATTTCAGTACCAAACCTCTATCATCTTCTCAATGCATCAAACCATCACTCAACCTTTCACATCTCATTTCACCGTTCTTTATCTAAGCATATTCTTTGTTATTTTGCTGACCACTTCTTCTCGGTTTTTATATCATCGGCACATATGTTTTGTTGTTTTTTTTTGTTTTGTTTTGTTTTGTAAAGTTTTGTTTCTGTGGGTTTTTGTGAGTTACCAAGATTGTAATCTTATTTTTATAAGCTGTTATTTTATATTTCAATGATTTAAGTTCAATGATTCAATGATCAATGTGAGGTACATTATAGATTACAGATTATGGATGATTTCAAGCGGCTCAATTTACTCAAAATGCTCAAATCCTGAGTTCAAATCGTTGCTTCATTCAGTCTATACGTCTATAAATTTTTGCTTTTCAACAAGATGAACGGTAACGGGATGAACGGTAACGCGATGAACATTAACGCGATGATTTATTCACGACAATCGATGCCTTCCATTCGTATCTAATGGACTGACCCAAGAAACTGTAGAAATTTTCTTTTCCATTCCTCTAGCGAGTAAATTGATGACATATTTTAGATAGGGTTTTGTTGTAAGTAGAATCGCAAAAGGATATAGAAAACCAAAAGGAACGATTAGAAACCAAACGATGAAGTTAAAAGCTAGGCGATTTATAAATGATATTTACTCAAAAATAATTACCAGGTAAAGCCTCTGAAGAGAGGCTGAAAAATGTAGCAATTAGTAATAGCGAAGCGAGTACGGCGGGCCAGAGGGAGAAAGCTGTCTGGAAGGTTTGATGTTAGACGAAGTTGATCTGTTATGAATCAAGATATCAAATCGTTTAGAGTAGCAACTCAAAAACTCAACTCAAAATCGCTTACTATCCCAATTTGTATTTAAACAAATAAAACAAAAAAAAACCTTTTTTATTTTAGAGAATGGGTATTTCCACTTTTCTTTTGTCAGCTCAGCAACATCGATTTCATAAAATTTCTATTTTAATTGGCAAAAACGTCATTCTTACTGACATTCAGTGTTCTGATGAGCTTTTTTTTACATATATTTCTAAAAGAACAAACTAAAAACTTATTTGTACCCTACCTGTAAAAGAAGCATCCAAAAAGCAAACTTTTGTGCTTTCAGCGTTTTGGCTGATTGTTGAAAGGCGACTTTCTTGCTCAAATACAACAAAACGTATGTGCCGATGATATAAAAACCGAGAAGAAGTGCGTAGGTCAGCAAAATCACAAGGATTATGCTTAGATAAAGAACGGTGATATGAGATGTGAGAGGTTGAACGATGATTTGATGCATTGAGAAGATGATAGAGGTTTGGCACTGAAAGTTTGATTGATTTCTGTACATTTGTACATTTGTACATTTTCTAAATCACAATTGTACAAATGAGCGAGCTTTGAGCAGGCCGGATATGAATTTTCCTAGGCTAGGCTCGAATTTTCCCCAAGAACTCCCATCAAACTCCCATCAAACTCCCATCAAACTCACCAAAACAACTTGAAAATCTGTTGGAGTGGTAGATGTCCAAATGAAAACTGCAATTATTGGAAATTGTATAGTAAACAATGAATTTAGGAAATATTTGTGATATAAAGAATAGTAATCTTTTAACTTTCCATAGACAACCGCTTCAAATCGGAATTTGAAGCAGAAAATGATCGCCCTAGCACAATTCACTCCGGCTAAAAATTGAAGAGCCTAAATTTTTGTATTTAGAGTTTATAATATTAGGTTGATGCAAAAGTCTTTTTCATTTTTTTCGTCTGCCGTTTCAAGCCAACAAATGCACCAATTAAACTACGGTTGATTTCATTAGAAAAAGCAATTATTTTTCTGCAAAATAACATTAAAACGGGTTTAAAAATATTTAATGCCTGGATTTTCTTGAGAGTATGAAGTCGGGTAGTCAAAAAGGGCTAACTCGATGATGCGGTTTAGGCTCAGGCTCAGGCTCAGGCTCAGGCTAAGCCTCAGCCTAAGCCTGAGCCTGAGCCTGAGCGGTTTAGACACCTTAGCTAAAGAAAACCTATCTTCGTGTCAATAGATAAAAGATAGAGAAAAAAAGTTTGATATTTCGCCAAAATTTCAGAGAAATTCATTCAGGCAATTTTTCCGTAGAGTTTTTTATAGATTTTTACGAAAAAGGCGTTTTTCACTCTCGAATTTGCTTGAAAGTGAACCGAAATTCATTTAAAAAGATGGAAATTGAACAAAAAAAACACTTTTTATTTAGAGAAAAGCATAGGTTAATTGGTGAATTTGTTACTTTTTAACAGAAGTACGAAAAAAATGAAAAAGACTTTTGCATCAACCTAATAGTTTGCAAAGAAAACTTTAGTGTAGGTTTCTAGTTGATTTTTGATTTTTGAAATACAAGGCCTGAACACTTTCATTGAGTTGTTTCAATTGATTCAAAAATCAACGATCGGTTATTATTTGTTGCAATAAACTCAGAACAATTTTAGTCAAAATATAGAAAAGTTTCTGAATTGGATAGATAATTAGATGTTTCTAGTTGATTTTTTGAAATACAAGGCTTGAACACTTTCGTTGAGTTGTTTCACTTGATTCAAACAAGTTCTAATGTGATCAACACACCAGCAATGGCCGTAAAGGAACTCCCAAATTCAGTGAGTAGATCAAAGACACGGAGAAATAGTTGAAAGAGGTGTCATTTTCTCGTTGAAACCCGTAGAATGTGAAGAATAAGATGACAGTTAGACTGTACAAACCGCTTGAGATCTAAATGAAAACATTCGTTCGTTTTTGGGTATACACAGAACAGTAGCCAGGCCTGGCAAAGGGGTAATTCCTTTCCCTGAAATCATTTTGCTTTTCGGGGAGGATTTCAATTTTTGTTTACAAAATAAATATAAAGGTTTTACAAAATATAAAATAGCGATTTTTACACTTTGTTTGTATAAAGTATATGGACTAAAATTGACCGGGTGAGTCATAATTTTTCTTTTCTTTTCAGAACTTTTCAGTCATCCTGTAATACAGGGTGCATCATAATCACTCATACTCACAGCACAAGGTCTGCAAGATGCCAGTACTTAGCAATACAATAGTACGACTGGTTGGATTGGATTGATCGGCTTCGCTTGGCTTGGCTTATTGGTACAGAGCTATTAGGTTGGTGCAAAAGAAATTTCGGTCGATATAAAATGTTCTTATTTTTTTTAATCTGAAGAGCTTATTTGATGTTCTTTTGTGCATTTGTACTCTTGGATATTTACTTTATTTTCGCATTTTTTTCAAAGTCAGAGCTTTCACTTTTTAATTGATTTTTGCTTTAGATCATGGTGGATCAAAAGTATGTTCTGCGCACGTGTCTTCTCTATGACTTCAAAATGGGCAAAAACGCTGCTGATTCACATCGTGATCTCTGTTCCGCCTTTGGAGAACAGGTTATCACCGAAAGATCATGCCAGCTCTGGTTTGCCCAATTCCGAGATGGTAATGAATCCCTTGAAGACGAATCGCATGGACATCGTGCCACAGCCATCGACAACAATGAATTGGAACAATTAATTGAAGCAGATCCAATGCAAACAACACGAGAACTTGCCAAACATCTCAATGTGATCATTCAACAATTGTACGCCATTTGGAAATAATTGGAAAGACAAATCGTAATGGACAATGGGTTCCACATCAATTGAGTGTTGAGAATCTGGGAGCACGCGTTTCGATCAGCCATATCTTGCTCCATAAGTCGAAAAGAAGCCATTTTTTTGAGAATATCTTGACGATGGATGAGAAGTGGATTCACTTTGATAATACTTCTCGAAAAAGACAATGGCTGAGCAAAGGTCAAGCGCCAATTCCAACTCCAAAGCCGGATTATCATGGGCGCAAAGTGATGTTGTCTTGCTGGTGGAATATCAATGGACTTGTTCATTTTGAATTATTAGAGCCCGGAAAAACAGTCGATTCATCTTATTTTATGCAACAACTCAAGAAGGTTGACGAAATTTTGCGTGAAAAAGGCCTAAATCCCTCAACTATCAACTTTCTCCGTGATAATGCTCCAGCTCACAAGGCAAAAACCTCTTGTAAGGAACTAGAGAAGCTAGGATGGAAGGTCTTACCACATGCGCCGTATAGTCCAGACTTAGCACCCTCCGATTTTCACCTTTTCAGATCGATGCAACATTCCCTTGAGAATTGCCAGTTTAAGAATGCAAAAGAAGTCGAAAATTGGGTGACCAACTACTTTGCATCACAGAATCAAGCGTTCTTTGAGAAGGGGATCCGCAATCTGAAGCAACGTTGGAGGGATGTCATAGATAATAATGGTGCTTATTGTTTTAAATAAATTGTTATCTAAAAAAATTTTGGATGACTTTAATGTTTGTAAAAAAGCGAAATTTCATTTGCACCAACCTAGTATAGTGATACACCAAGTACAATCAAACCAAGTCATTTATATCTACAGGGTTCATCATAATTACTCATAACCAAGCGAAGCCGATCAATCCAATTCAGCTAGTCGTACTATTGTCGTCGTACTATCCAACTAGTCGTACTATCGATCAGTCGGATCGATCAGTCGGATCGATCAGTCGGATTGATCAGCCGGATCGATCAGCCGGATTGATCAGTCGGATTGATCAGCCGGATCGATCAGCCGGATTGATCAGTCGGATTGATCAGCCGAATCGATCAGCCGAATCGATCAGCCGGATTGATCAGTCGGATTGATCAGCCGGATCGATCAGCCGGATTGATCAGCCGGATTGATCAGTCGGATTGATCAGTCGGATTGATCAGCCGAATCGATCAGCCGAATCGATCAGCCGGATTGATCAGCCGAATCGATCAGCCGGATTGATCAGTCGGATTGATCAGCCGGATTGATCAACCGGATTGATCAGCCGAATCGATCAGCCGGATCGATCAGAATTTGTTCGAAGATCATTATAACTTTTTTCTCGATTTTAGCCACTATTAGCCTAGAAGAAATCTTAATTAACCAGATTGAAAAAGGAGATTGATTTGGATAATTTTTGAGGTATCCTTTAGTATGAAGATGTACTATTTCATCCTTTAACAGAATCTAGAAAGCATTTGATTTAAAAAAAACTAACCAAACTATCGAAAAGATGTTTCCGATAGGCGAGCATTTTCATTGGAGTGGCCTTGTATGCAATGAATATCATTAAAGAGATCGAAATTAGAGTCAGAAAAAGTAAAATGATCGTCAATTCGACGCGATAAAGAATTGGATCTGTGCCGATTGAGTAAATTGCAATCATTTCTTCAACTATTTATTTATAAACGAATTATGAAACAAAATCGTTAGGTTGATTTTAATTCAAAAGAAAAATGTGACGATTCTTGGTATGGATTTGTAAAATTGTGTCTGATCAACAAAAGCCCAGAATACATGTACATTGTGGCCAGGTGAAATGCTCACTTTCAATTATCGTTCTCCTTTTTATGTCCTTAAAGGCCAATTTTTTTAATAGTACATCTGATAACAAGAAAGATTGATTCAACAAGATCGATGTTTCGCATGAAATGTAAAAAATGTTAAGTCTGTTTTCAGAAATATACCGTTTTCTCTCTAATAGTAGTGCACCTTGATCGTCGTCTAAATTCCTCGAAATCTCGAGAACCGCTTATCAGAACCTAACGCTGTGTGGTCGGAAAATGTAGCTGACGATGAGATCTTGTGGGGGATTTGAGTGTTGAGCTTCTCGGAAAAATTGGAAACCGTAAAATAGGCATCAACTCGGCTCGCCTAGGCATCAACTCGGCTCGCCTAGGCATCAACTCGGCTCGCCTAGGCATCAACTCGGCTCGCCTAGGCATCAACCTCGGCTCGCCTAGGCATCAACTCGGCTCGCCTAGGCATCAACTCGGCTCGCCTAGGCATCAACTCGGCTCGCCTAGGCATCAACTCGGCTCGCCTAGGCATCAACTCGGCTCGCCTAGGCATCAACTCGGCTCGCCTGGGCATCAACTCGGCTCGCCTAGGCATCAACTCGGCTCGCCTAGGCATCAACTCGGCTCGCCTAGGCATCAACTCGGCTCGCCTAGGCATCAACTCGGCCTCGCCTAGGCATCAACTCGGCTCGCCTAGGCATCAACTCGGCTCGCCTAGGCATCAACTCGGCTCGCCTAGGCATCAACTCGGCTCGCCTAGGCATCAACTCGGCTCGCCTAGGCATCAACTCGGCTCGCCTAGGCATCAACTCGGCTCGCCTAGGCATCAACTCGGCTCGCCTAGGCATCAACTCGGCTCGCCTAGGCATCAACTCGGCTCGCCTAGGCATCAACTCGGCTCGCCTAGGCATCAACTCGGCTCGCCTAGGCATCAACTCGGCTCGCCTAGGCATCAACTCGGCTCGCCTAGGCATCAACTCGCTCGCACGACTATCAGAGAGAAAACGGTATTTGCAATATGACAGATCTACAGCAGAATCAAGCTTTATGATCTAATTGTAAGATTTAAGGTGATTCCGATGTTCAATTCTAGGCACGAGTTACGGTAACAAGAGCATTTACGGTAATCCGTAAACTCTTTGTAGTTACCGTATTTTCTCTAATAGTAGTGCACCCAGAGCGTCGCCTAAATTCCTCGAAATCTCGAGAACCGCTTATCAGAACCTATCGATGTGGGGTCGGAAAATGTAGCTGACGATGAGATCTAGTGGGGAATTAAAGCGTTGAGCTTCTACAAAAGCTTCGAAACCGTAAAATAGTCATCAACTCGTAAAATAGTCATCAATTTCAAGTATTTATCCTTTCTGCTCTAAATTATTCTTTCAAAAAGTCGATCACGTCTTTCTTTTTTATTAAATTCTAAATTTAACCATAAAAATGTTATACAATCAAAATTCTAACAATTTGTCCGAATTCCGGTCGATTGATTACAGATTTTGATATATTTTCCCTTTAGAAATCTTCTTGCCATCCCAATTCGGTGATTTTGTCGATCTTTGGCCAAATTTCTTTTTTCTTGTCATATTTTGACGGGTAACAGCTTTCAAAACATTGCAAAATTCAAGCCAAACCTCTATAAAACTCAAAAATTGGATTGAAACGAAAGTTTTATAGGCAAAATAACAATGAAACTTCTTGTTGTTCTTGTTGTTCTTGTCGTTCTTGTCTCTTCTAAACCGCTAAACTTTCATCTTTAAATTGAAAGAGATCATGAACCTTGTTGTCGATTCGCTCTGTTCAGAAACTACAACCGGAAGACATGACAGCATTGACTCTACCAAACGGAACAACGGGTCGAAAATCGATTGCATGTGGAAATATCAATCTGTCATCGATTCTTTAACTATTTTTCTCAAGCTAAACAATCATTGAAGCAAGTTTTGGTGCTTCATTTCTTGTTAATTCCCTCGGAGAGACTTTGTCTTACATTCAACTACTTTAATACAGTGCGTTTCAAATTCTTAAACGCACCCTCTAAAATAGCGAATTTTGCATTTTGAGCACCGCTACAACTATTAATCTTTTTTATTAGAAAGAGCATGTCTTAAAACTTAAAAAACACGAAAAATAAGCATACTGTCAAAAATAAAAATCTTCAAAACAGAAACTTTTTGCTAAATCAACCGTTTCAAATCCTTAAACGCACTATGAAAATATTTTTATTTATCGACACAAATTAACAATCAAAGGTAAAAACCAAAACTAATAATCTGTACACGCACCAGAACGATTAACTACGTGAAAAATGCGGCCTGGCATTGAGTTGATGAGGTTTTGAAAAGCCAAGACGTCGAGATAGCTTCAGGCCAAACGGATCGCTGTTTTAAGTACAAAATACGTCTTGAAACTGACGATGATTTTTGTAGGCAGCTTGGACAAGTATTCGGAATCAATTCCCTATCGGATTGACGTCAGGAGATCGAGCGGGTCAGTCCAAAGCTGCATTGTTGTTGTTGTTCAGCCGGTCTCGGGTGTCTCCGGCTCGATGAATTGACGCGTTGTCGTATTGAAACAAATCGGGAACGGTTGGATTTAGGAGCAAAAACAGCAACAAGCAATTGTTCAAGATATCTATTGAGTCATCCGATTCGAAACCATCTTCAGAGCGACCGTTCCATCAGCACAAAAGGCGGCCCAAACTATCACAGAACCACCGCCAAAGTTTCGAGTCCCAAACACCATCGGATCACGTCGAAGATCCCTCCAATAGTAGCCAACGCCATCGGGACCATCCAAATTCCATTTTTTCTCATCGGAAAAGATCACCTAAACGCAAAAAAAATAATAAAACATAATCGGCTTTCTAACCATAGACCAATCCTGATTCATATGAGCCTTGGCGAACGTCAATCGGGCTTTCTTGTGCAAAAGCGTCACAGCCGGTTGCTTGTTCAACAAGTGTCGATCGATATGTGAATTTTCCGTGACGGCTCGCCAAATTGTCGACTTCGAAGCGTCGATTTTCCGTTCCGTTTTCACGTCATTGATCGTTTTTCCGTGGATGTTGTTCACAAAATGGCGTCTAGCTCGCGGTGTAAGCTTTTGTTTTGGTCCTGGGTTCTTCTTTGGTGCAGAAACGAACTCAACTTTATATTAGGTTGATGCATAAGTCTTTTCGTTTTTTTCGTACTTCTGTTAAAAAGTAACAAATTCACCAATTAACCTATGCTTTTCTCTAAATAAAAAGTGTTTTTTTTGTTCAATTTCCATCTTTTTAAATGAATTTCGGTTCACTTTCAAGCAAATTCGAGAGTGAAAAACGCCTTTTTCGTAAAAATCTATAAAAAACTCTACGGAAAAATTGGCTGAATCTACGATTCTCTGAAATTTTGGCGAAATATCAAACGTTTTTTTTCTCTATCTTTTATCTATTGACACGAAGATAGGTTTTCTTTAGCTAAGGTGTCTAAACCGCTCAGGCTTAGGCTCAGGCTTAGGCTTAGGCTTAGGCTGAGGCTTAGCCTGAGCCTGAGCCTGAGCCTGAGCCTAAACCGCATCATCGAGTTAGCCCTTTTTGACTACCCGACTTCATACTCTCAAGAAAATCCAGGCATTAAATATTTTTAAACCCGTTTTAATGTTATTTTGCAGAAAAATAATTGGTTTTTCTAATGAAATCAACCGTAGTTTAATTGGTGCATTTGTTGGCTTGAAACGGCAGACGAAAAGGAACGAAAAGACTTATGCATCAACCTAATATAATTTTGCCGGCAGAGTCGGATTGGCCCAAATTTTTTTGCGATTTTCCTTATTGAGTCGCCAATCCTCAAACCGCATCAATCTGGCCTTCCTCATAATCCGTGAGCAGCTTTCCGTGTGCCATTTACTTGGAAATTAACAAAAATTATAAATTTAATAAAAAAATATGCACAACAAAACGAAAAATTTCAAATAACAGCAGCAAAGGCGGGTGCGTTTAGGAATTTGAAACGGTTGATTTAGCAAAAAGTTTCTGTTTTGAAAATTTTTATTTTTGACAGTATGCTTATTTTTCGTGTTTTTTAAGTTTTAAGACATGCTCTTTCTAATAAAAAAGATTAATAGTTGTAGCGGTGCTCAAAATGCAAAATTCGCTATTTTAGAGGGTGCGTTTAAGAATTTGAAACGCACTGTATTAAAGTAGTTGAATGTAAGACAAAGTCTCTCCGAGGGAATTAACAAGAAATGAAGCACCAAAACTTGCTTCAATGATTGTTTAGCTTGAGAAAAATAGTTAAAGAATCGATGACAGATTGATATTTCCACATGCAATCGATTTTCGACCCGTTGTTCCGTTTGGTAGAGTCAATGCTGTCATGTCTTCCGGTTGTAGTTTCTGAACAGAGAGAATCGACAACAAGGTTCATGATCTCTTTCAATTTAAAGATGAAAGTTTGGCGGTTTAGAAGAGTAAGACTTACATAATTCAAGAGAGCTCGATTTTCTTTGATATGAATTGGAGATGAGGCTCCCATAACAACACTGAAAAGTGTTCAAATATCTGAAAATATCTGAAAGTGCTTTGTTTTACCCCATGCCTCGATTCAATGCATAGATGTACTCAAGCATTTTCGGTGTGATCTTGTATTTGTTAGCGATTTTTGTGAATTTCGAAACAATATTGAGTAGATTTGCTTGATCGTGACGCAGTTGACAAGTGTAAGCCTAGAAAATTTGTTCAGAGAGTTGATCTTTACTTGAATAGTAAACAGTTACCGTATTTTCTCTAGTAGTGCACTCTGATCGTCGTCTAAATTCCTCGAAATCTCGAGAACCGCTTATCAGAACCTATCGATGTGGGTCGGAAAATGTAGCTGACGATGAGATCTAGTGGGGGATTAGACTGTTGAGCTTCTGCAAAAGCTTGGAAACCGTAAAATAGGTGCCAACTCTGCTCGCCCGGGTGCACTACTATTAGAGAAAATACGGTAATTTCTAGAAATAGTTTTTTTCGGTTAAATTCTTGATTTCTTACAGTAAAACTCAGCCAGATTACCCAAAAAAAGATCCCTTTTCTTGCACAATACTCCAATAAATCGTTCGTTTGATAGCTTAAACTACTCTCCGATTCATCGACTGCTGGAAAAACCTGGAAGATCGGCGAATGAAAGGTTTGTATGAAGATTTAACCCTTGCATAGCTCAATAGATCATCCAAATGATGTGGATGAAAGTTCGAGACTCCAATAGCTTTAAGCAAGCCGAGAGCTAAACATTGGAAGTATTTTTGAATCAATTGGCCGATCCAGAGCCCAATAAAGAGTGCGGCAAAAGTTCTGGCTTCTCTTTCCTTGAATTCTCTCTAATTGTTATTATTTTCATAACTTTTTATAGCCTAAAGATAGCTAATTTTTCACAGAATTTAAATCTGATTACCTTTTTTAAATAACTTTTTTAGATTTCGAGTTATCATGAGTTATTTGCGTGAGGTCTGTGATTGCACTAGCTGTTATTAATAGTTGTATAAGAGTATAAGAAATAGTAGAATAAGAAATAGAAGAAGGATAAGAAAAAATAGAAGAAGAAGAGGAAGAAATAGAAGAAGGATAAGAAGAAATAGAAGAATAAGAAGTAGAATAGGAAATAGTATAAGAAATAGAAATAGAAATAGAAATAGAGTCATAAAAAGCTACGAAAAGTTGAAGAAATGATCTAAAAGAGAAGGAGAATCTTGTAGCCTAATCTAAAAGAAAAGAATTCTTGTAATCTAAAAGAAAATCCTTGTCAATCCTTGTCAATCCTCGTCAATCCTTACCATAATACTTTTCCAAAGCCATCCATGTCTTCCTCCTTTCCATTCGATGATGATAGGGATTTCTTGGGTTATCAGGACTCGCATTTGGCCAATGAATCAGCATGAGATCAATGTAACCAAGGTTTAATTTCCGTAATGATCTAGCTAAAAAATGAAAAGAAACTCAAAGAATTGCAAAAAAACTCGACGATTGAAGGATCTGCTCTGTCTCCTTGATTTGGTGGTTGTACTTTTGAGACCACAAAGACATCTTGCCTGGATTTTGCTTTGTTTTGATGGACATAAGTTTTGTTGGACATAAGTTTTTTAGAAATCAACCTGTTTAGTCGATATTTTGGCAACAAAGTATTCAGAGCTTCACCGACAGCAGCTTCGTTTCCTTGATTTGATGGGATTAGCTGCTAGTTGTTGATGAATTTACCGTACATTTGCGCTGTATCAAAGGTCCGATAACCGGCTGCCAATGCCTCGTCCATGATGCGATACATGTCGTTGTCTTTCACCTAACAAGTGTATACACTACTGGACAATGAAATATGATATTTGAAAAACGATCGTCACTTTTGCGCGTCTGTAACTCCCTTGTCTTTGAGTTTAAACTATTGGGTTGTCCAGTTATGAATGCGCGTTTTTACTATTTTGTAAATTTCTCAAGATATCGAACAGATGTATATGAGTGTTATACATCATTCGAAAGCTGAAGATCTCTTCTACATTTTGGAATAAAAATGTTTTGGAATTCATTCAACTTTTTGGGAAATTGACTGCACAAAGGGAGAGGTCGTTTTCGAAAAAAAACCCATTTCAGCTTAGCTATTCCTCAAGTTTTATGGTGTAAAATAAACGCCCAGAAAAGAAAAGAAAAGTAAAGATGCTCTAAAATTGTTATATTTTAAAAAAGTTGTATTGATATATCTATTGGCCAAACATCAAACGGTTAACTTAATTTGAGCGGAGCCAAAACTTGATCCAAAGGCACCCTTCCATTTTTTGGCCACCTCTTCTTCTGTGCAGTCAATTTTTCCCAAAAGCTGAACAAATTCAAAAAACTTTTTATATTAAAATGTAGAGGAGATCTTCAGCTTCCGAATAATACTCATATATATCTTTTTCTTGATTTTGGTATCTTGAGAAATTTACAAAATAGTAAAAAACGCGCATTCATAACTGGACAACCCAATATTAGTGTTATACATTTTCTGAAAGCTCTTTTCAACGGCTATACAATGGTAATATTAATATTTAGAAATACGGTAAAGACAAGGGAGTTACAGAGGAGACAAGGGAGTTACAGCGAAAGTGACGATCGTTTTTCAAATATCATATTTCATTGTCCAGTAGGGTATGTATACGGCTTAAATCTTTTTACAAATGAAAGCCCTTTCTTCTAGCTTCATTTTGATAATCAGTTTGCAAAAGCAGTCTCTACAAATCTTATCGTTATCAACTAAAAATCGTTATCAATCAAAGATGCTTGATAAGATTGATAATTCTTGATAGACATGTCTAGTTAAGAGTCATAAAGAGCTACGAAAGCTTACGATTAAGCTAGATCATAGTGGAAATTTGGCTTAAATCAGATCTGCAATTAAGGTAAACAATTCAATTTCGAATTCAGCTGTCTGAGTACAAAGATTTGAATAGTATCTGGGAATCTGGTAAACATAAATCATGAATGAAATAAATCGCAAAACGACAATTATCCAACAAAACGAACCATTGCTAATCCAAAGATAAGTCAGAGAATTTGGAATCGACTCCCCAGAGTTTTGAGAGGGTTCAATAGTCTCGAAATCTTTAAAATGATCTGTAGATGATCTTGATCTTGATCTTGAAGCTCTAGTGGATTGTTGATGTTATCTGTGCTACCCATATATTACATACATTATATCGTGCTGCTTTTTATTGGCTCTTTTCGTGTTATGTGTATGAATTGATGTGTATTAATCTTACATCTAGTTCATTAGACCATTAGAACATTAGATCATTTGGTTATTAGATCATTAGATCATTAGTTCATTAGTTCATTAGATCATTAGTTTGTTAGAACATTAGAACATTAGTTCATTAGATTATTAGATCATTAGAACATTAGATCATTAGGCTATTAGATCACTGGATCATTAGTTCATTAGATTATTAGATCATTAGTTTGTTAAATCATTAGATCATTAGATCATTAGTTCATTAGATCATTGGGTTATTAGATTGTTAGATCATTAGAACACTAGGTTATTAGATTGTTAGATTGTTAGAACATTAGATCATTAGTTCATTAGATCATTAGATCATTAATAGAATGATTTAATAGAATGTTTCAAAATTGTAAAACGCAGACAACCTATCCCTCTTTTTCGAGATTTATTCAAAATTAATCCCACGGTTTTTCAAGGAGTCGTTCTTTCGTTTCGTTCTTTCGTTTTAGAAATTCCAGTCACCTCCAATAAGTTTTTGTATAACTCTTTTCCAATAAGAACTGTCAGAATTTGGAATCGACCTCCCAGAGTTTTGAGAGAGTCCAATAGTCTCGAAAGCTTTAAAATGATCTGTAGATGATCTTGAAGCTCTAGTGGATTATCTGTAGAGCTCTAGTGGATTGTTGACGTGGATTGTTGTGGATCTAGTGGATCCTTGACATTATCTGGGCTACCTATATATTACATATATTATATCGTGTTGCTTTTTATCAGCTCTCTTCGTGTTTATGTTCTTAAATGATATTCTTAAATCTAGCGCACTTCATTGTCCTGAATAAAGTATCTATCAAATCTCATTTTGGGTTTTAGAATCATTTGAAAAACCCCGGGCTTTTCAATGCATTCAACCAAAAAAAGGAATAGTATTTGGGGAATCTGTTAAACATAAAATGAGAGAAATAAATCGCAAAACGACAATTATCCAAACAAAACTAACCATTGCCAATCCAAAGATCAGTCTCTCTGCTTTTTGTCGAACATAGTCCCGTCCTCTGTAGTCATACTGAGCTCGTACACTAAAAATTTAAACTTTTAAAACCTTTAAAACCTTTTTTGTAAAAACCTGCTAATAAAAAGTAAAATCAGAATAATCTTTAGCATATTTTTATCAATAGAATGAGAAAAACATTGAGATTTTTTGGGAAATAAACTCCCAGTTTTTTTAAAAACGACCTTGACTTGCACGAGAGAGGAAATTTATGATCAACAAACTTGCAAAAAACAACAAAAAAGAGTTTTTTTTTGAGACTTTAGAGATAATGGGGATTAAATAAAGAAGCAATGAGAGTTTTTGATTGAAATCTTTCAGGCTTCAAATCTGTTGTCGTAGTCTTTCATCTAACAAGTGTATATGTATACGGCTTAAGCCTTTTTTGAAAAATGAAAGCCTACGTTGAACCTACGTACACTACGTTGGACCTATGTACACTAGGTTGGACCTACGTACACTACGTTGAACCTACATACACTACGTTGAACCTACATACACTACGTTGAACCTATGTACATTACGTTGAACCTATGTACATTATGTTGAACCTACGTACACTACGTTGAACCTACGTACACTACGTTGGAGCTACGTACACTACGTTGGACCTACGTACACTACGTACACTACGTTGAACCTATGTACATTACGTTGAGCCTATGTACATCATGTTGAACCTACGTACACTACGTTGAACCTACGTACACTACGTTGGAGCTACGTACACTACGTTGGACCTACGTACACTACGTACACTACGTTGAACCTATGTACATTACGTTGAGCCTATGTACATCATGTTGAACCTACGTACACTACGTTGGACTTACGTACACTACGTACACTACGTTGGAGCTACGTACACTACGTTGGAGCTACGTACACTACGTACACTACGTTGAACCTACGTACACTACGTTGAACCTACGTACACTACGTTGATCCACGTTCACCCATAATAAAGCCTATCATAAGCCGTCATTTATTACTGAATTTTGTAGACATTCTGTCGAAATTCAGTTAGAAATTTGATAAGCTTTAGAGAGTTTTCTTGAAATTTCCATTTCTGTAAACAATTTTATCAAAAACAGGAAGATATTGATGGGAAAACTGATAGTGTTTCAAAAAAAAGCCGAAAAAATAGTAAATAAAAACTTTTGATTGATTAATTTTCTAGAAAATAGAAGTACTTTTTAGTTATGTTTTGAAAAGCGATTATTCTTTTAGAAAAACTGGGAGTTTATTTTTCAAAAAATCTCAATGTTTTTCTCATTCAGTTAATAAAAATATGCTAAAGATTATTCTGATTTTACTTTTTATTTGCAGGTTTTTACAAAAAAGGTTTTAAAGGTTTTAAAAGTTTAAATTTTTGTTTATGAGCTCAGTTTCGAAAGCGTAAAGGAAAATGAAATAGTGAAAGTTTGGAGTAACGAATGTTTTTGTTTTATGCAAAGATTTTCGGAGATATCATCCTATGGCTTTTTCTCTGCTTTTTAGCTGTGCTATTACCTGTGCTGTGCTAAATAATAATCACTTTATCTCATGGAAAATTCAATTTCTTATAATCCTCTTTATAGATGCTTCTGATCAAGGCAACAGTATGTGGTGTTTTCGCGATTTCGACTTTCAATTGGGTCGCTCGTTTCTCATTTTGAGAAGCATGTCTTGTGCTTGATTTTCTCAAGTGACCAAGAGCCTAAAATTATCAATTAGTTACCAATTAGTTACCAATTAATTTACCAAACCATCAATAGATTACCAATTAGTTTTTTCGATCCAAATTTGCACACTTTCTATGATTCCCTTATCAATCACTTTTCAACAGTTCACTGTTTAGTCTAAAATTATCGCAAATTCATTTTCCTTTACAGAAAAGTAACTAGAAAATGTCAAACTTCTTTCATAAGTGTCAAGTGTTCGATAGAGAATTGAAGCCCTTAATCTTAGCTTCATTTTTCTAGCACCAACTCCAGAATCAGAGTTATACAGCTCATTTTACAAGCAAAATTAAATCATCAATAGATTACCAATTAGTTTCGGTCTAAATTTGCACACTTTCAATGATTCCCTTATCAATCACTTCTCAACAGTTCACTGTTTGGTCCAAAATTATCGCAATTCCTTTTCCTTTACAGAAAAGCAACTAGAATATATCAAACTTCTTTCATAAGTGTCAAGTGTTCGATAGAGAATTAAAGTCCTTAATCTTAGCTTCATTTTTCTAGCACCAACTCGAAAATCAGAGTTATATAGCTCATTTTACAAGCAAAATAAAACCGTCAATAGATTACCAAGTAGTCATCGTTATCAAATTTCGGTCGATTCTCATCCCCATCATCTTTCCCTTTATCATTCTCTTGCGAACCGTATTGGTAGGGTTTGGAATAAGCTCCCGTCTGGGATCTTCTCATCAAAAGTCATCAAAAATCATCAAAAATCAGACTTCGGTAGAGAGAGGTCGAGTCGAGATTTAAAAGCTTGTAAAATAAGCTGTATAACTCTGATTTTAGAGTTTTAAGTAGAAAAATGAAGCTAAGATTAAGGGCTTCAATTCTCTATCAAACACTTGACACTTATGAAAGAAGTTTAGCATTTTCTAGTTACTTTTCTGTAAAGGAAAAGGAATTGCGATAATTTTGAATAATTTTGGACCACGTTGTACAAATAATTGATAGATTTTGAGGAAAGAAATGCTAAAATGCATCTATTACTTTCAGATAAGTTCTATTAAATTCAATTTTCATTTACATATCGAAAACCTACCCTTCTTGCTACACCCAATGGAATATGTGCTTTTCTGAAAAGTCGCATAAACGCTCCATACATTGCCGTCTTATTATCCGAATATCGAATGATATAAAAAGACTTTGTTCTGCTCCCCAATTGACAGAAACTAAATCATTGATCTGTACGATTTTCTTTCATAAAACAATACTTTGTTTGTGGAACCATATGATAAGCAATGAGTCGATAGTCGAGATTTGCTTTCCGATATTTTCTCCACTTTGCTCCTCGATGATGGCGGACATTGTTGATCCATTTAGCGAAATGATGAATATCTCTGCCTTTGCAAGCTTTCAGACGGCTAAAATAGTTTATTATGAGAATGTATGAATGTTTTCTGTAAAGAATCTGTTCTATCTAATTTAACCCAATTTTCTATCACGTTTGTAGCTATCTTCAGCTTCTAGTTCCTTGTAGCTAGCTTATCTTCAGCTTCTAGTTTCTTGTAGCTAGCTTATCTCCAGTCTCTAGTTTCTTTTAGCTAGCGTATCTTCAGTTTCTAGTTTCTTGTAGCTAGCTTATCTTTAGTTTCTTCTAGCTAGCGTGTCTCCAGTTTCTAGTTTCTTGTAGCTAGCTTATCTCCAGTTTCTAACTTCATTGATTTCCAATATATGCATGATAAATCTCTTGATAACTTCTAATATTTCAAATGATAATATTATTCATAAAAAGATTTGATCCTTTAGCCTAAAATCCCAAATTCTAATGGTCAAATGACTTGTTTATTTGCTAATTGTAAGATTAGCTTATCTTGTTTATAACTTGGTAACCTAACTTCATAACTAACTTCGAACTCAACTTCATAACTAACTTCGAACTCAACTTCATAACTAACTTCGAACTCAACTTCATAACTAACTTCGAACTCAACTTCATAACTAACTTCGAACTCAACTTCATAACTAACTTCTAACTCAACTTCTAATTAACTTCAATCTTAACTTCATAATTAACTTCTAACTCAGCTTCATAACTAACTTCTAACTCAACTTCATAACTAACTTCCAACTAACTTCTAACTTAATTTCAAAAACTTACTCGCAGAAATGTTCATAAAGTGAGACAAATCGTTGAACAGGATCACGGACTAATGTGAATTTTATTGGTGTCGCTGGTCTTGCCCAAAAAGCTTTTCTTCGGTATGGGAAGAAACGATTGTTTTCACAGACTCTGAAACATGAAATGAATCTTTTAAATAAACTTAAAAGCAAAGAAAAATCATTAGATTTCTCAAAAACCATGAAATAGTTTCTTAAAAGCTTCTTAAAAGCTTCTTTAAAAGATAAAATTCTGAATTCACGTACGTGTCTCCAGTCTTTTTCGCAGAGTATTGTCTCTTAAAAGGAATTCCTCGGTATTCTCGATAAATATCACATAAAATCGTATGCGTGATAGTGGTACCAGTTTTAGGAATCGGGCAAAACTTCAATCCAACATAAGTCTCCTCCTAATAAGAATTTTTGAGAAAAGAAAACTTTTTCTTACCAAAGCCGGTATACTGTATTTGGTGAGGTGCTCTGAAAAGGAATTTTATATCAAATTATTCTTTTATAACATTAAGACTTACTCGATTGTACCAATAAAATGAATAAATTAAGTATTAAAGTCTTCATATAAACAATTCAATTTAAAATAGAATAGATTAAGAGAAGAAAGTGAATACAAAGATTGATTATCTATCTGATTGAGACAGCTAATAGTGAAAAACTTCATATCTGATCATGAGAAAAAGGCGTTGGATCGAAAATCTATTCAAAGCTCTAACATGACAAGTGATCTGGTTTTATCAACAATGTGAGAAGGGTTGATTGGCATTGGATTGAGGAGGATTGAGGCAAGAGAATTGAGAAGAATTGAGACATTGGATTGGGGCATTGGATCGAGAAGGATTGAGGCATTGGATCGAGAAGGATTGAGGCATTGGATTGAGGAGGATTGAGGCATTGGATTGGGGCATTGGATTGAGAAGGATTGAGGCATTGGATTGAGAAGGATTGAGGCATTTGATCCATTTCCTTAAGAAGCAACTTGAGCTTTTGTTTGCTTTGACTTTTGTGAACTTGATGGGAGATTTGAGTATCCATTGTCGTACTCTTAACAGCTTACATCATTCAAAATCTTACTTTATTATTAAAATGATATTGAATGTGACATACTCACTTCTATTCGTGCTTGAAAGATTAAAAAGAAACAGAACTGGCCTATCCACAGAACAGAACTGGCTTATGGTTCTTTTAATCCCTTTACAATCTTTTAACAAGAATAGCTTAGACTTTTGATTTGCAAAAAAACGATTCTTGCCTCAAACATCACTTCCTTTATCCTCAGCAAAAGGGAATCGAAAAGCCAAAAGTTCAATGAGTGAATTTTCTGTTTCCAAGTCACGAGCACAAATAAAATTAAGTTTATGTCAGCAAAATGAAACCTAAAACTTGTCTTAAACGATTGCCAACCAATTAGAATGATGATTTCTTTTCGACAGATCAACGTGAGTCTCTCATTTATTGTGAAAATCTTTTTGGTGATTAGCGATCCAATTTCATCACCACGATGAGGCAGTGTTTTCTTTTAATACATAAATCTTTAAGATCGAATTTCTCAAGAGAAACCCTTGAGGGGAAAGCCATAATCATCTTGGCAAAATGAGAAGCGCAAGCACGATTGGCGATTACAAAGCTAACAGCTGAAAAACCGATCTAACGGTGGGTTTTTCTCGCTGGGTGTTCTGCGACTAAAGTATAGTTTAATCTCTCGAGTTAAAGGAGGGGTTTTCACACTTCTCTTTATATATTTTATATATAGTAGATGACATAAAGGTACATGCTAAATTCCCACTCTTCTACGCTCCCACCGAGATCTCTAATACTGGAATCTATCCTCTAAATCCTTCTCAATATCCGAGACCAACCCTGATACCCACCGAAGCATCACCGACATCTATACTGGCATCGCCGACATCTATACTGGCATCACTGACATCTACACTGGCATCGCCGACATCTATACTGGCATCACTGACATCTACACTGGCATCGCCGACATCTATACTGGCATCACTGACATCTACACTGGCATCGCCGACATCTATACTGGCATCACTGACATCTATACTGGCATCGCCGACATCTATACTGGCATCACTGACATCTATACTGGCATCGCCGACATCTATACTGGCATCGCCGACAACTATACTGGCATCACTGACATCTATACTCGACGTGACTAATGTCGCGCCTCGCGCCCCACTAAGATCCCTGTAACCTTGCGAAACCTAATACCTTGCGAAACAACTCAAATTTGCATACTTCATCTCCATGCTTGAAAAGATTTAAAGCAAAAAAAATGTTTGGAATGAGCGGGAATCGAACCCGACATCCCTTTAGAGTCGTTTTGTAGACGGGACGCTAACCAGCTCAACCAAGTTAAGTAATTACTGGGTTATTCTAAAGTAATTACTGGGTTACTCTAAAGTCATTACTGGGTTACTCTAAAGTAATTACTGGGTTACTCTAAAGTAATTACTGGATTACTCTAAAGTAATTACTGAACTATTGTAAAGTCTTTAAATGTCAATGTCATGTAAATCTTTATTCACTTTTGTAACTTTTCTTAATTTCAAATCTTTATTTGCATGAAAACCCATAAAACAAAGAAAAAGGGCACATTTCGGGGGAAATTTCGGGAGGATTTGCATTTAAAAACAAGGATTTCCATAAGAAAAAGAGAAAATAAGAAAATAAAAATAAGAAAATAAAAGTAAATAAACACCGGTAAGATTTGAAAAAACGAAAAAATGAAAAAATAAAAAAATGAAAAAAAATCATTTAAATACAAATTTTTCTTCATTGAGCACCCGTCATTTTACGTTTTTTTCATCATTAAATTTTGAGTTTTAAAGTAAAAAAAAAAAGAGAATTTAAGCAATGCTAGGATTAAATTTGTTTAAAAAGAGGAATTTTTGCTTTAAACCTACTGATTTGAGAATTTTCCTAGATTTAAAATCTTTCAAATTCTTTAGATAGACTTAGATAGACTTTTTTTGAAAAGAAAAAGTTCATTGAAGATTGGGATATTTCTAAATTGAGAAAAACAAACGAATTTACAAAAGAAGAAGTTTAAAAAGTGATTGAAAATCACCAAAGATTAAATAGAAAAACAAAATTTTCTAGTATTTGATGATTTCTTCAATTTTTGTCCCATTGAAAAGCGAAGAACGGGCAATTATCGGTGCAAAACCCTTTTTTGAGTGATCAATCGATGAGCTTGTTGACGGGGGATTCGTTCTGAAACTCATTATGCTAATTTTTTAGACATTTATTGAAAAAGCTTGTTAATCAAAGCAAAAAGATTAGCAAATCCACACAAAAAAGGTTTCCTATACTAATTTTCTGCTACTTAAAGTCATGCTGGGTTACTGTAAGCTGTTAGCATTGTGCTTAGCTAGTTACTGTAAGCTATCGCTTTGTAAGTTGCTATCATCGTGCCCAACGTCTAGTTACTGTAAGCTATCTCTGTAAGCTGTCATCTTTGTGCTTAACGTCTAGTTATTCTAAGCTACAGTACTGGACAATGAAATATCATATTTTAAAAACGATCGTCACTTTCGAGCGTCAGTAACTCCCTTGTCTTTGAGTTTAAACTATTAGTGTTATACATTTTCTGAAAGCTCTTTTCAAGGGCTACACAATGGTAATATTAATATTTACAAATACGGTAAAGACAAAGGAGTTACAGACGCGCAAAGGTGACGATCTTTTTCAAATATGATATTTCATTGTCCAGTAGGTTCATTGTCCAGTATCTCTTTGTAAGTTGTTATCTCGTGTTGTTATCTTTATGCTTAAACGCACGCCTTCTGGTGAACTGAAATCCCTCATTTTCTTACCAAAAATCATTCAATAATAGAAGGAATTGAAGAATTCAATGCGCTAGAAAGAATGCATTTACTTTTTTAGTACCAAAAGCTACTGTAGGCTGTTAGCGTAGAAAAAAAGAATGGCATCGCTGTTAGCGCACAAAAACTCACCACAATGTAAAAAATGAAAATAGATTAGGAGGCTAGTTGTTTTGCGACAATACTAAAAACAAGATTTTCTTGGTTACAGTAGATTACTGTAGGTTATGGTAAGTGTAAAGCTGTAGCTTACCGGGTTTTCGGTTTTGGTGGAACCGGCGGTGGTAACTTGTTGTTGTTGTTCTTCAACTCTTGAGATTGATCTGAAAAAAAACTTCTTTTTTGATTGTAAATGAATTTTTATGATATTTCATATTCTAATTTTAAAACCTAGTATCTTTACTTGGTAATACTCACTGATTCCATTCAAGTTATCGTATCCTGAATCAGCAGCGGCTGCTGGTGAGACTTTGTTGGTCTTTTTTGGTGGAAGCTCGGGTGGCTGAAAAGTTTTTGTTCTAGTAATTTGTTCTAGTACTTTGCTCTAGTTTATTCTTTTTCTAGTTTTTGATGTTTTATGTAGAAATGATTATTATTTTATAGCTTTATCAGCGAAAAAAACGCTCACTAGCGTTCTGGTCGTTCACGTTTTCCGCGCAATCTAAGCCCTGGCCCTTTTTGTCAATAGTTGCGCATAGACAAACAGACGAACAAACGTCTCTTCTATTTTATATATAGTAGATAGCTATAGAAATGATTATAATAAATCGATTTCTGAATAAGTCCCAATAATTTATAGAAAAGTCTTAAGAGAATCGAATTTGCTAGAGTTTTGCTTATGATAGCTTTTTAAAACGAAAAAAAAAACCATTTTTGACAAAAGATTCGGATTTTCGAGAAGAACTAGATCTTGTTTGATATTTAATTGATGACTTAAGCTTTTTGATAATAGCTAGAACTTCAGCCAATAGCTAGAACTGATTTTCCAGCAACTGCAACTTGTTTTTTAAAGCTGTGTTTGATTTCTGAGCACTTAAACTATTGCTAGCACAGCACAGCACTATTGAATTTACCATTTCTAGTACTCGTTTAGCCGAAAAGCTCACTTTGATCGCTTCCGTGTTCACATAAGACTTTGGAGGTAAAGCTGGTCGAGCAATGAAAGTTGATCCCTCATGTTTCACCTGAATACTCAAAATTGGAATAGAAAATCGAATTCAAACTGGAATAATAGCTCTTACATGAGCTGAATTCAGTGTAGAGGTGGTTGAATCACAAGAGACACGAGTTGCGTTGATTTTAGCGATTGGACGCTCATCAGTGGAGCTTCGGGAGCTATTCGGGGCACTTGAAGGGCGATTTCGTGGGGATATTGAGGCAGCTGTAATGGAAACAAAATGCAAAATGCTATTCGAAATGTAAATTGGATATTAGGATTCGAAATTTTCATTCAAATGCCCACCTTTAGCTTCTTTTTGTAGGGTATCGCCACATTCAACGAGCAGCTTGTAAGCCTCTTGCGCTTCGGGAGACCAATCGGGTGGATTTGATCGACTAGCGGTTCTGAAAGCTTGTAAAATTGAATTTCATAGATACTTAATACTTAATTGATAATTAGATAAAGAGATAATTTCAAAATTTAGCTATCTTTATTACTAATTTCATACTTTTATAGATAATTTTATTGATAATATAGATGTTTTTCAAAGTTATACATAAATTTTTTTAAAACTACCCTTATCAAATTACAAATTACAAATTATCAAATTATCAAATTATCAAATTATCAAATTATCAAATTATCAAATTATCAAATTATCAAATTACTCGATCAGCCAATTTTCGTATCATTGAGATCGTTGTTTATTTACCACCAAGTTTTGAAGAAATACAAAAAGAAAAGCTTTTTCCGAGGCCGGGATCGAGCCAGGGCCTTTAAAGCGGGCTTACCGCTTGAGAGTCTAGCGCACTACCACTCGGCCACGAGGGAGGATGGCGGCGGATGGCAAGTTCGCTAGATAATCGCGCCGTCAGTTAATTAGCACTGCAAAACCGTTTTTCTTACACACATACTTTAAATGGATTTAATCTTTAATCAAATTTAATCAAAAATTTGAATCCATTCCATTAAAAACGACTTAGATATTTGGAATCAGTGAAAAATTTGCAACAAAATAGGTTACTTCGAAATTCGGTGGTAAATAAACAACGATTTCTAGTAAGCCTTGTGATTCCTCGATCGATTGATAGCAAAATTGGGCTAATTTTAAGGAAAATGTCGATTTAATTACGTTAGATTTCGAAAATGAATGCCTTTTAGGAGAGTGGATTGACCAAAAAGGATTCTAAAGATTCTAAAGATTCTAGATTCCGAATTTTCCCCTCAAATTCCCTCACCCATTCGCCGTCCCTTGCACATCCTTTTGTTCAGCGCTGCTTCTCCGATTCGTTTCCTCCAATTTCTTATCAATCTGAAAAATCTTCAAAAATAAAAAAGAAAAGGAAAGAAATGGCCGAAATGCGTCAATTCTTTATTGGATTTATCAGAAAATTTGCAGTGAAAAAAAGAAAATGAAAGGATTTTTGGATTTTTGGCGGGGAAATGTTCTACTGACCGTTTAGTCGCTTAAAATTTCAAATTTGCAATTTAAAACAGATTTTAAGATTGAAATTTGATCTGAAATTTGATCGAAATTAAAATCTTCATTACCTTATTGTGTTGTTTACTTTCTTTATCGTGCCATCGAGCGATTTCCTCTTCACTCATCAAACGAACAGTTGGTGGAGAGGATGAGCAACTGAAAAGAAGAAAAGGATATTGAAAAAAAGAAGAAAAGAAGAAAAGAAAGAGGATATTGAATCTAGAATCTATTCTTGACTCAAATTTTGGCTCTTGCATCATTTCCGGATATTTTAAAAGAATCCGGATATTTTGGAAACATCCAGGTATTTTGAACGGGTCGTCACGCTTTGAAGACCTATAACTTTATCCAGAGATCATATTTTTGCTAACTTTTTATATCATTGTACAGAGAACATTTTAAGCTTTCAAATGATACCAAATAGAGGTTGTTTGATCAATCCAGTCGAGGAAAATCAGAGCCAACTCTGAGCAAATGAAGCCTATCCAACTCGAGTGTTGTGTCGCCTAGTTTGCATGGGAATGAAAAATCCATTCAAGCTTTATTTGGTATCATTCGAAAGCCTGAAATGTCCTCTGTACAATGATATAAAAAGTTAGCAAAAATATCATCTCTGGACAAAGTTATAGATCTTCCAAGCGTGACGATCCGTTCAAAATACCTGGATGTTTCCAAAATACCCGGAAATTACGCAAGAGTCCAAATTTTTGATATTTCGAACGATTTAAGACTTGAAAGATGTAAAAATTCACTTACGAGTGCCCCAAATCGCTTCCACTACTCCTTTTGATCTCGAGGGTTTGTGTGGGGGAAACTGAAAAGTTCGGGAATCGAGTTTTTCACAAAAATTAGCTCTAGCTTTGAGTATAATACTAATACTAATTTAAGTCTTAGACTAGTCTTAGACCAGTCTTAGACTAGTCTTAGACCAGTCTTAGACTAGTCTTAGACCAGTCTTAGACTAGTCTTAGACTAATCAAAGACTTATCAAAGACTAAGCTAAATCTAATATTTATTGATTAGTAAAGAATGTAACTTCTTTCAAAGTTTTATTCTAACTTTTGTTGAAAAATGACAAATCCATCAATTAACCTATGGTTTTCATTAAATAAAAAGTCTTTTTTTATTCAATTTCATCTTTTTAAGTCAATTTTCGATCAATTTTAAGCAAATTCGAGATTGAAAACGTTTTTTTTGGTAAAAATCTAGAAAAACCTCGGCTGAATGAAATTCTCTGAAAATTTGGCTACATACCAAAGTTTTTATGATCTATCTTTTATCTATAGACACAAAGATCGGTTTTCTTAGCTAAAATGTCTAAAACGTATCATCGAGCCGTCCTTTTTGACTACTTGACTTTTCGCCGTCGAAAAAAAATCCAGAAATAAGACATTTGAAATCCGTTTTAATGTTATTTTATAGAAAAATGATTGATCTTTCTAATGAAATAAAACGTAATTCAATTGGTGCATTTTTTAGTTTTTGAAAAGGAATGAAAAGACTTTGACTTGTTAGTTTCAAGTAAGCTTGAAAATAGTAGGGTCAACTTTAAGAATAATCAAAGTTCTACCGGAAATTAAAGGCTCAAGCTTATTAGTTTAAAGAATAATCAAAGTTTTACCTGGAATCAAAGCCTAAAGTTTATCTATTTTAAGAATAACCAAAGTTTTATCTGAAATTAAAGGCTCAAGCTTATTAGTTTAAAGAATAATCAAAATTCTACCTGGAATCAAAGGCCTTGTATCAGAGTAATCGGATCCACCGAGTGAAGCCAGAGAGAAATCGGTCAAATCACGATCCAAATGGGCCACTTCATCCATTAAGATTCGATCCGATGTTGATGGATGAGACACTGCGGCACTGAAAGTAAAGATGAAAGAAATTAATGGTGTTGAACTTTGTCTTTGAGGTTTAACTTTCGACTAAACTCTAGCTTTACCTGTGCCTAGGGAAATGAATTTGTCGTAATAGGGCGACCGGGGAATACTTCATTAAGACACTGGAATGAAGGATATTTTTTAAAAGTGAAAAGAAAAATAAATTACGAATAAAAACGAGTAATTTTCGTATTCAATTCGTAGAAATTTACTGAAAACTTTTTGGGATGAATGGTGAATTTTAAAGTAGTAAATTGACAATTAAACTGAAGCTTTAGAACTTTTAAAACTGGGAAAATAAAATAGGAAAGAAGTTTTTGAGTTAGAGATTTTTTAGGGAATTTGCATAATAGTGAAAAGAAGTGAAAAGAAGCGAAAAGAAGGGAAAAACTTACGGAAATCATTGAAATGAATGGATAATAAAAGAAACGGTCAAGGATAGTTCTCATGGGAAGATGGAAAGATGGGAAGATGGGAAGATTGATTGAAAGATCGAAAGATCGAAAGAATTACTCGTAATAACCTATTCTAATAACCTATTCTAGCCTGAATACCTTATTCTAGACTGAATACCCAATCCAGACTAAATACCGTGAACCAGCTAATCTAGACTGAATACCCAATCCAGACTGAATACCATAATCCAGCTAATGTAGACTGAATAACCTAAGCTAGACTGAATACCGAATCTAGACTAAATACCGTAATCCAGCTAAAAATAAAACTGGCAAAATAAAACAGGAAAGAAGTTTTAGTTTAGAATTAAATTAGAAAGTTTTAGAATTAAATATTTTTAGGGAACTTGCATAATAGCGAAAAGAAGCGAAAAAGTTACGGAAATCATTGAAATGAATGGATAATAAAAGAAACGGTCAAGGATAGTTCTGATGGGAAGATGGGAAGATAGGAAGATGGAAAGATGGAAAGATGGAAAGATGGAAAGATGGAAAGATCGAAAGAATCACAAAAAGTGGAAAAGAGAAATAAAAAGATCATCCGGAAGTTGAAAAAAAAGATTGATGCTATCTGAAAATAAACAGAATGATGAAATGAAAGACAACTTTTGTGAAAATGATTTTGTTTGAGAAATTGTTCTTAGTAAGCAATTTGGAAACAGTTTTGTCATCTAAAAGGGCAATTTTTTAAGTTTCTAAACTTTCTAAAGTAACAAGCAAAGGAAAAACTGGATTTTAGAATAGATTTAGAGTCTTTTTACGAATCTGATTTGAGTTTTTCTTTACAAGGACTCTAAATGTCCAGCTTTTTGTAGAATCAAAACTAACAAATAGAGAAATTGACTGAGAGAGACGAACTGATTTTTTTTTGAGCAAAAGAAGATCAAAAATGAGAAGAAAGTTTTATTTTGAAGCTAACAAAGGTTTCGTTTCAATGAGCAAAGCAATTGTTCAAGGTCAAGAGAACCGTAGAACCGGAAGACCTTTGAAGATTGGCAAAAGCGGGAGAAAGATCACCGGAAATCGGTGGGACAAAGATGCAAATATAAAATGTGAGAAAAGAATTGAAACGGAAAAAAAAACAAAAAGTGAAAGAAGATTCGAATGCAAATCGGCAAAGAAAATCAGTGAAATCAAAGGGTTGATGGGGTTTTCGAAGGAGATGAATCACCAAAAACGATCGTTGCTTTTTCAAAACAAAGTGCAGAATTGGAGAATTGGGAAATGAGAAATCGTTTGGATGTGTCGAATAAAAATGACAATAAACCTATAAAAGATTAGCAGAGCTATAATTCGAAAGAATCTACTGGATGCTTAACCATGGCCTGAACCAATGTTTTTGAAATTTCCAAGGACAAGTCCAGGCTTTCTGTTCCTGAAATTTCTAAGGCTGATAAATAAGAGGATCACATAGAAATTTCTCCTCATTGATCGAAAATTCATTAGATTTCGTTCAGTTTTCCTTCTTACTAAAGATTCGAGTGTAGAACTTGACAAACTAGACTACTTAGCCTCTTATCTAAAAGGTTTTAAAGAAAAGAAAAAGACAATAAACCTGTAAAAGATTAGCAAATTTATAATTCGAAAGAATCTACTGGATGCCTAACCATGGCCTGGATCAATGTTTCTGAAATTTCCAAGGCAAAGTCCAGGCTTGATCAGACTAAAGCTAGATTATGAGGAAGACTTGGCGCTAGAAATTTGATCTAGAACCAACCCTAACCGACGGTCCTTTGCTTTAGTTTTAAAGTTTAAACTCTTTTAGTTTCTTTGGCTGATTGTCAGTTAACTAATGTTCAAAAACCGTCGCTGCTCTGGCTATTTCTAAAACAAAAACAAAGCATTCAAAGAGTATTTGATTGAAAAAGAAAAACTGGATTAGAGTGTCTATTGGCTACTGCTAGAGTGGCTCTGGCTATTTCTAAAAAGAGTTCTAGACAAACTGGATTCTCAATATAGGTTCTATATAGTTCTAATATATATTGGGTTGTCCAGTTATGAATGCGCGTTTTTTACTATTTTGTAAAGTTCTCAAGATACCGAAATCAAGAAAAAGATATATATTATATTATTCGAAAGCTGAAGATCTCCTCTAAATTTTGATATAAAAAGTTTTTGAATTTGTTCAGCTTTTGGGCAAATTGACTGCACAGAAGAAGCGGTGGCCAAAAAATGGAAAGGTGCCTTTGGATCAAGTTTTGGCTCCGCTCAAATTGAGTTAACCGTTTGATGTTTGGCCAATAGATATATCAATACAACTCTTTTTAAAAATATAACAATTTCAGAGGATCTTTACTTTCCTTTTCTTTTCTGAGCGGTTATTTTACACCATAAAACTTGAGGAATAGCTAAGCTGAAATGGGGTTTTTTTTTCGAAAACGACCTCTCCCTTTGTGCAGTCAATTTCCCAAAAAGTTGAATGAATTCAAAAGCTTGTTTTATTCCAAAATGTAGAGGAGATCTTCAGCTTTCGAATGATGTATAACACCCATATACATCTGTTCGATATCTTGAGAAATTTACAAAATAGTAAAAACGCGCATTCATAACTGGACAACCCAATAGTTCTAACCAAAATATCCAATCTTTAAGCATTTAGCAGTGAGATGATCATCGAAAATTGATAGTTGACCATGAAAGTTGACAATCGACTATTTTATTGGTCAAATCAGATCCCAAAGAGCTCAATAACAATGACGTTCAACCAATAGAAAGGAAAAGTTGATTAAAAACTGAAAACCAATTCATTCTTATCAAACCACTCATTCATAAAATCTCCCAAATTAGATGGTATGCCAACAACAAGTTCAAAACTTTGAATCTTTTAGAAAAAGGTGCCCATTTTAGAGCCAAAGCTTATCACTTTCAGCTATTCAGCCAAAAAAAAAACGCAAAAAGGCGATTCATGAGAGAAAAGAAAAAGAAGAAAACTATAAAATTCCCAAATATTTTCCCTTCTTGTTTATTTATCTGATAAATTTTATTGAGAGGGAGGGGAAGGATCAGGTTTTGAATTGGAGATTCGCCATGTGACAAGTCAGGTTTACAATTAAAAGGCTAAAGAATAGTCATTAATTTTAATAAAATATCTATGCTTTCCTCAGACCAGGCAAGAACAGGGTCTTCCTAGCCTGGATTCAGTCAGGGATGTTCAACCAAAAACCTAGGTTCTCAGCCAGGCCAAATTAGAAACAGGTACAGCCTTGCCTTGTCTAGTCAAAAGTCTAACTAAGCTGATTTGGTCAGATAGCCAGAACAAAGCCAGAACAAAGCCAGTTCCAACCTGCCTTGGTCTGGAAGTCTCGGGAAATCTGCCTTTAGAACAACTCTGGTTTCAGGGCTAATAAACTGGAAAATCTCTAGCTGATCAGCCAGATCAATCAGGTCCTTTAGAAAAACCTTGGTTCCAGGATCAGGCCAGTGTTTCTTCAAGTCCAGATCTGGTAAGAAGCAAAAACCTTAGCCTGGTCCAGTCATAAGCCTGACAGTTGACCTCAACAATCAACCGTTTTATCAGGAAATTTTTCAGCTAATCAAGTCCCAAGTCAAAATTAAACAATCCAAGTACTGTTAATCTTGACTACAAGACTTAAGCCAAGCTTTTCAGCTTAGCAATTACGACGAGGAAGTGAAAAAAACATTATACATGACCTCAAGGCTTAAGAAAGGTGTCAAGAAGTTGAATTTTCTAAAAAAAAATAATCAAAAAGTCAACAAATCCATGAAAAAGTATTCACTGGTCACCGTATCAATGATAATATTTCCGTCAAATAGTCTAGGGCTTATGCTTTTTGTGAAAATTCTCACCCCATTGCGCCTGATCTCTATGATTCAGAGTAAGACGAATTTTTTGTCATTTTCAAGTTTCAATAACTTGAGACTTTGCTATAGTTTGCAGAAATTTAAAATTTAAATCTACACCAAGAGCTTTTCAGCATATTTTAATGCTGTTTTGCCCAGTTTATTTATATTAAAACGTGTCCTTTCTACAGTATTCCCTGGCAACTAAATTGAGACAAAACTGAGACAAAACTGGGACGTATAAAACCTTTCAAATTGATTTTACCAAGTTTAACCATTCTAAAACATGATCTTTTTACGTGATCCTTGGTTTAATGAAAAGCGTTTGGGGTACTGTAGCTTAGTGACAATGAGACTTACAGTACCATTCACAAGTACAAGACTACAGTACCTTTCACAAGTACTAGACTACAGTATCTTTCACAAGTACTAGACTACAGTACCCACAAGTACAAGACTACAGTACATTTATTGAGCTTCAAAGTGCAAATTCTATTCTGATTTTGTTAAATTGAAAATTTCTTAACTAGCTTTTAAAGTAAATGACTTCAAATTGACTTCAAATTGCCTTCAAAACTCACTTTTCTGGGGTTCTCGCGTAAACGGCGCAAATGGGTGGTTGCCGGTTTGGAGATCTGAAATTTAGAATAATGAAATCATTTGAATAATGAGATTTATCTATGAGATTTCATTGTCAAAATCGAGTTCAAGTTTGTGATTGAATTTTTGTCATTTCAACTCTTTTCCATGAACAAACCTTCTCGGTTGTAAGAACTCGTCACTGCCGAAGTTCGCCGAGTGACTACTTCGGTGCATCGAGTTTGTCAGTGAGCTGGAAACAATGAAATTTATATAGAATATATCAAAAACCTAAGCGAAAATCCCATTCTTTTCATCACTTACTCTATGGATCCATTCAAAACATAGAGCGACTCGTCGAGGAGTTTCTCGTTTAGTTGCGCCACTTCGGTTCGAGTCAACGAGTTGGGCACCTAGAAGAGCTCTAAGGTAAAAGTATTTTAGATTAAAAAAAATTTGAACAAAATACTGTTCTCAAGCACCACTTACCGATAACGGTGGTGCACTCGGCTCAACACTTCCCCTTGTCGTCACAATCATTCCCGGTTGACTTGGCGCGCGCGAGCCGGGTACAGAAATTACAGTATGGCGATCTCTGAAAGCTTTGGATATAGAATGCAAATTATTTCATCAAAAGCTACAGTATTTCTATAAAAATGGCTATGCTAACAACTGTTTATAAAGACTCAATCGTTAGACAATAAGCTACAGTATTGGCTGAAAGAAAACAGAAAAACAGAAAAACAGAAAGAAATCAGAAACCAGCTCCAACCTGAACGTGACCCGATCATTTCTTGATACTGTTGCCGGGCTTCCAATCGACGAAGATCCTTCAGAACCGGTTTGATTTGTGGTTGATGGAGTGATCGATCGGATCGTTGTCCCGGGAGAGATCGAGTTCGATTGGACGGGCGTACCCTTGACAAGATCTTTCTTGTCGATCTGAAAATTTGCCTTTGAAGATCAAAGTTGTGAAGCCTTAGAAAGGATACTGTAACGTTCATCACACAGTTTTAGTAAAGCTCTTGAATAAAGCTATTCAGCCAATAAGACTGGATTCTTTAGCAGAGCTGACATTCTTATTTTTATATTCAAAATCTTTTTTTGGGCTAATAAAAAGTATTTGGGGTGCAAGACTGGAAGATCTTTTTAATCGTGAAAGCTAAAGATATTCATATGTCCTTAAATACTTATCCATTGTACCTGTATCTGTCGCAATATACGGTATATTGTCTATTGTATAATGTAATAAGACAAGAAGCTGGGATAATGAACTACAGTACGCGCCATAATTATTCATTCGCATCATTCGCGTCACTTCCATGAGTCTAGCTCAGCGAAAATCAAATGAATCTCTCTGATTTTTTCAGGGATAAATTTTGACTACGCCTCCAGCAGCAGTGCTCAATATTTAGTCGATCAGAGTAAATACAAATTTTATATAGGCTCTGAAAGTTGAGAGTCGCGCTTTCGTTGGCACACAATGGGTTTTGGTATTTAAACCACTATTCTTGCCACGAATCATTTCGACTTTGTTTTATCGTTGTTGTAAGTCACGCTTCCCTAGGCCAAACATGTTTTTGTGGTTTTTAGAAAAGTTAGTTTTATAAGAGAGGAAAAAAACCCGTTGAATTCTGAAATCTACCCATAAACCAAAAAAAAAATCTAGAATCTTAGAAAATCAGAAATAGGAAATGAAATTACCATTTTTTTTTTGAAGCAACCAGTTGTCAATTTTTAAAATTTAACGTATTTTGTTCAAAAAACTAGTAAAAGTAAAAGTTTCATTGAATTTGATTAAAACTAACTTTTCTAAAAACCACAAAAACATGTTTGGCCTAGGGAAGCGTGACTTACAACAACGATAAAACAAAGTCGAAATGATTCGTGGCAAGAATAGTGGTTTGAATACTAAAACCCATTGCGTGCCAACGAAAGCGCGACTCTCAACTTTCAGAGCCTATATAAAATTTGTGTTTACTCCGATCGACTAAATATTGAGCACTGCTGCTGGAGGCGTAGTCAAAATTTATCCCTGAAAAAATCAGAGAGATTCATTTGATTTTCGCTGAGCTAGACTCATTGAAGTGAGTTCGGGTAATTATAAGCATGTAGCCGAAGTTAAAGTACCCGTAATCAATCAATTTCAATAAAGATTTCAACAAGAAATGTACGTTTACGATATGTTACCGTATGCCAGATATTGTATATTGTAGTGGAATAAGTATCATAATCAATTAGGACTTAAAATCCTGTACCTGTAATAGTCCAATCGCTGTTCCATCAATTCCCACATGACACATGTGCCTTAGATCGCCTTGTGGCTCCGAGATGAGCAATTTCTTCGACTCTCGATCGCTTTCTTTCCATTCTTTTTTCTAAATCAAGCTTTTTGATTCTCGATAATTTATAAAATAACAAAGATTAATGCAAAATTTGATTGTTATTTTCATTTACATAAGGTTCAAACGCAGCTTGTACTTTGTGCTTCTGGAAAACGCGCGGCTACTGGAGCACCAAATAGAAACAAATAGAATTTATTGGTGTGCTAGAAAGCGTGCATTTACGTGAGCACAAAGTACACAACCCTTACGAGCATTTTTCGCATGTTCGTCTCATCAAAAGACTGGCTCATCAAAAGTAAACGCTAAACGGATATGAGATATAATACAAGATATTCTATAGCTAGATGATTCTCCAAAAAAAAATCATATTTAAACCTAGTTTCTAATCTTATTTACCTTATCCTTTGTCTCTTTTCCATTTTGTGGTGCTGAGGTTGAGATTTTCACAGTAGCAGGGCACTCAGCGCCAAGGTGGGCCACCTGTAATTTGAATATTTGGGGTAATTTGCTTTTAAATCCTATATCTAATGCTATACTATAATATACTATTATCTAAGAAAAGCCACATTTACCGTATCAATTGGCCGAAAGAGTCCGACTTTCCCATTTTTCATCGAACCTAGCCAGTAGAAGCCGTCTGGATAGGCGGTTGGTCTAAAAGTAAAGAAATAGATTTAGGTATAGAAAATACCGTAATCTTTTGTTAGAATGATTTCTAATGAAACCATATTATTGATTTTATTGGTTAAAGTCTAAACTTGTTTTGAGAACAGACTACAAAAAGGATTTAGGTTTTAAGCTACGAAATAAGACTCAATGTATAATTAGAATTGATACTATTGTGAATTCACTCACCTTCTACACAAAACGATGATCAAATCGTCTTTTTTGAACTGCAAATGATCATCGGCTTGATCTCGACAATCACGAATCGCTTTCACCATTTGCGGGATTCGATCCGGGAAACCGTCCACTAAAGAAAACTGATTTAATAATTAAAAATGTGTCATGGATTCGCATAGATACAACATAGTAGTTTCAATTTACAGTTACAGTAACTAGTAAGGTTGAATCAGAATGAATGATCCATCAAGCTTACTAGTTACTGTAACTGTAAACTGAACCTTCTATGATGTTGTATCTATGCGAATCCATGACACATTTTTAACTATTGAATCAGTTTTCTTTAGTGGACGGCCTATGAATAGGCCTTTCTAGATTGTTTAAAACTTTTGAAAGTAAGTTTTCCTAATTTTCAAGAAATTTTTAAGTAACAAACCAATTTGCTTAAAAGTGAGCCTTCTTTCCGGGGTGTGATGCCAACAATCTTTCATCAAATCCCACATATCATCGGGACAACAGGAAGGACGGTCCAAATGTTTCTGCTGACGATCCACTGCGTTTAGAATCTAAAATAAGCTTTGAAAGTTGTGAAATTTATGTTAGAATAGGTTTTTCCGTCTCAGGAAATCATAAGCCACTCAGGCTTTTCCAGCTAAATTCTGTGCTTCGTCACTTTTTGAGCTAACAATTGCTTGCAACGTATCAGTACAAATGTTTTACTTACATTTTTATTTAGCTTATTGTTTAGCTTATTGTTTATCAAATAGTTTATCAAATAGCTTATCAAATAGCTTATCAAATAGATTAAACATTTATTCCCAACCTCAGCTCCATTGAGTCCTTGCCATGGCATTTTTCCGTATGTGAACATCTCCCAAGTGGTTACTCCGTACGACCAAACGTCGGACGCTGAGGTGAACTTGAGGAAATTGATACATTCAGGAGCACACCTGTCAAAGAGAAATTGTAAATTTTATATGAAAGCTCTGAAAGCTCGAATTACAAAAACTTCAAAAAGTTGTAAGGGCTTTTAAGCCATAGTTAAAGAAGCTGAAAAAGCGCAACTCTTTGAAGGCTTGGAAGCCAATTTTTGTAGAAATTCTATTTCTTAAAGAAGCTTTTTATGAACCGATTTGTTTAAAAGGTTCAAAATAGCTCATTCTGATCCTAAAGAGTTTTCAATATTTATGGAAACTTTTGAGTTCGAAGTTTTAGGAGTTTTAGATGTTTTAGCGCTTCCAAAATCGGTTTATGGAAAGAAAAACAATTAAGAAAGCACTGAATTACAGAATTGACATATGAAATGCTCATTTCCTTTTACTGTTTACTCAATTTGTTATGCGTAAAACCGATTCATTGGAACACGATCACCTAAATTACTCCTAGTTATTCTCTAGTCAGACCTAGTAATTCTTGTTTAATGATATTTAAATTAAAAACATTATTTAAATTCTTCACTATTTATCAGTTTTCAAATTTATTACATTAAAAAAATGTTAGAATTATATTTCTCTTTTTGATTTTTTCAAAAAAACTTGACAAACTTGAAAATGACAAACTCAATTTTTTCGATCTCCGTGCCACAATGAGCGTTTTTCTCGTTCTCTAGTTTCTAAGCAACCTGAGCCTTTAGGTTTTAAAAATCTTAAATAAATGATAGAAAAGGTTGATCTTTAAGTCTAAAACTGATTGAAATCCTTTAAAATCTTTGTTTCAATCAATCTTTCATCAAAAAATCAAAAATTGCAAAAGGAATTGCCCACGGCTGGAATCGAACCAGCGTCGCCACGGCCACAACGTGGAGTACTAACCACTATACTACGTGGGCCGAAAGTTTCGGTGAATGGGGTGGCTTTTGTAGGCGATTGTGAGAGAAATTATTGTTTTGGAAAGGCAATAATTTTGAAAAAAAAAGTGACTTAAACTCTTTAAACTATATGTGTTTGATATGTTTTGTTTCTTTTTTAATATTAGTTTGAACAAAACGAGCTTTAAACCTAGTGATCGATTGGTTTCCATAAATATTGAACACCTTGTAGTTTAACTGTGCCTTGCCCAGCCCAGGCCCTAGGATTCGGTTGGAAAATCCCTATTTATGCGATAGTAAATAGCAAAATATCTAGATATATTTCTTTTAATTGTTTAAAAAAAATCATTATAAATCTTTACCAAGCGATCGGCAACTTTAAAGTCGGCGAGAATTCACTCCGATAGTAATCCTCTCCGACTCCGAGAGATCGTGAGAGCCCGAAATCTGAGATTTTCACCTGAAAATTGACTTACAATAATTTCTTAGATATTTTATTGCTTAAAATCTATCGAGAAATAAAATTTGCATTTAAAATTCGAACCTTCTTTGGGCCAAAAACGAGGACATTCCGGGCGGCTAGATCTCTGTGAATAAGCCGTTGCGACTCCAGGTAGGCCATTCCGCTCGCGATTTGGACTAAAGTGAAAAATATTAGCTGTGATTTCGAATTTTTAGATTATTTCTAACTTCTTACATGCGTAATCGCACAACACATCGACTGGAAAAGAGTCACGGAGAGCCGGTTTGTGAAGACATTCAAGCAATGATCCACAAGTGGCCAACTCTGACACGAGCATCACTTGTTTTGTGTCCAGCACAACACCGTAGAGTTGAACGACGTTCTCGTGGCGCATTCTGTAAAGATGCCAAAGAGTCAAAAGATAAATTTCCCATGTCAAGCTTTGAGGCCAACTGGCTATGAGCCCTGTATCTTAGTCGGGAGATCAAGGCTTCGACCCCGCCGGTTAGATTATTGATTTTTTTCCATATATTAGAGTTGTTCCCTATATTTAGGGCTTACTAGAGAACTGTTTCAACTTACCATCGATTTTCGAAATCGAACCTAGCTACAAAACGCCCCGAATTCTAAGAAACTTTATCTTTTTATTTTTTCCTTGTGAAGGCTAGTTTTTGAGAAAAACGTGTCAAAGTTTCAGCTAATTTTCGGCAAATTGCCGCCTATAAGAGAGCGCCAAGCGGGAAAGAAGGGAGAGCGGCGGTAGCCTAGGGGATAGTGCGCTAGTCTAAGAAACTAGCCAAATTTATTCGCGGGTTCAATCCCGTTCCTAGCCAAACTTTTTTGCCTTTTTTGCCTGAAACAGAAAAAACTGTTTTTATGAAAATTTAAGTGTTTTAAAGCTTTCAAAGACCTCTTACAGGTTCTTTTCTGCAAACAATTACAGATAAGCGGATAGTCTTTCTATTTCTCACAAACTTTTCATCGGCAATCGACCTAGGTTGAAAAATTCCGGATTCAAAACATTCTTTAGAGCTATGAACATAGATCTCATTCCTTAATCAATCAATACATAACATTCTTGGCATTTTCCTATGGTTGGTGAAATCAATCAGTTCAAATTTTCATCAGTACCGATATCTTGTACCTGGCTCAAAAAGTAGCACTTATATGCGCTATACTGGACGTAAATGGGTTCTATGATATCTCTAATAGCTACGGTAATTGAATAGTTAACTTAATAATTAATTATATCAAATAATAATTGATTAATTAATTAAAAAACAAGCCCGACCTTGTCATAATAGCAGCCTCCGAGAGAAAGCTCGTCGTACAGTTGACCAATTTCCCCGTCGAGATCACTTTGACAGCCACCTGAACACAAATATTAGCATATATAGAGAAATTAGCATATCTTACAGTACCCAAAAAAGAGTGTTTAAAGAATTCTGTACCTGTACCGTGTCCTTTTCCGCCGGCCCATTATTCCACGAGGCTTGCCAGACAGCACCGAACTCACCTTTCCCGAGCTCTTTTGTAAGTGTTATCTAAATTTTAGATATTTTTAGATATATTTTTAATATCTCAATCTTACAATACTTAGTCTTTACATTGCATATAATTCTAAATGCAAATTAAACCTTTTCCAATGGAATCACATGTTGCTCGTTTTTCGCGTCATCTCGAAAATTCGATGCCCCGGTGCCGTTCTCGTTTTTGGTGAAAGCCTGAAACTTTGGAAATGAGATAATAAGTATCTAAATATATCTAGATATATTTAGATATATTTAGATATTTAACTCACTTTTTTCAATTTCCCAAAAACCCCAATTTTCGGGAACATTTTCTGGTACTCTTGGCGGAGGCGTTTCTGCTCGGGGCGGCTCATTCCTGATATATACAAATTAAATTATCTAGATATTTCCCTTATCTAGATAAGTTTACTAATATTTTATTCAATATTTAAACACGAACCGATTCCACTCAAATCCACTTCATCAACATATTGCAGATCACCGGCGTGACGGAGCTTGAGCACGTTTCGGAACTTGTCCTCGTATCTGAAAAGAGTCAAAATGAAAAAGTTCACGCAATTTTTGAATTCAAGATCAGATTTACAAGATTCAGCTAGAAAAATTTGTTCTTAAATCATTTAAAATCATTCTAAAGCCAGCTATATTATAAAAAATTTCCTAAAAGATCTAAATAAATCTCTAAAATCATTTAAATCATTTAAAAAGCTTAAATCTTAAATCATATCGATCCTAAATCATTCCTAAGTCTTTTAAACTAATTTTAAAAGCCAGCTATAGTATAAAAATTTCCCAAAAAGATCTAAATAAATCTCTAAAATCATTTAAATCATTTAAAAAGCTTAAATCTTAAATCATATCGATCATAAATTATGCCTAAGTCTTTTAAACTAATTTTAAAGCTGTAGTATAAAAATCTCCCAAAAAGACTCATTTAAATCCTCAAATCCAGCAATGAAAAGAAAAAAGGCGAAAATTGGGTGCAAATTTGCATTTTGAAGGGTTTAGGTCTAGTCAACGAGTCAACTTTGAAAAGGTCAATGGGGGATTGAGAGGAGAAATAGAGAATGAAGGACTCCAACTGTGAGATTTCACTTCAATCCCTTTCCCCTTTACCCCATTAACAGTCGGCAAAATCCAACCAGGTTGAATGAATCTTTTATTTTCATTCTGGCTTCTTTTGGTTGTGCTTTTTGAGTTCATTTTAGACATTTTAGACTCCAAAGCTCATTTTTTGTGACAGTTTGTCATCGTTTTTTTTCGGTTTTTTAGTGTTTTCAAGATTTTCCTTTATGAAATTCATGTAGAGGAGAGTGAAACGCGTCGATTGATATACAAAAGTCATTAGAAAGTCACTTTGGAGACCAAAGTAGGTTGTGGGACATTTGATACGCGCCACGATCTCTTTGCCATTGTCAATCTAACTTTAAGCTCAAATTTCTGGGTGTTGGGCTGTTTAATTTAAATAGTTTTTGCACCAATCGACAGAGAAAGACTTGGCGCATCTAATGATATCAAGAATATTGAAATTGAACAGCGCAACACCAAGAAATTTGAGCTCAAAGTTAGATTGGTAATGGGAAAAGGGGCGGGGCGTTTCTTAAAAGTTTGATAACCACGGAGTACCCTTTTAAGTTCTACTTTAGCATTTCAAAAAGCTTTCTCTTTCTTTTTATTAAATTAAAATTCACACAAACCTCAACAAATCGGCGACTCGCAACAATCTCTCCAATGGTCTCACTTCTTCACCCGTCCCTTCACCATCCTCTTCTTTTTTGACCATTTCGAAAAGTGTTTGAGTTGAGTTGTTTTGATCACCGGCTCATAAGCTAAAATTGGAATGTTAGAAAAGCAAAGTCATAAGGAGAAAATAGAAGAGCAAAGTCATAAGCAAAAAAAGAGAAGAGCAAAGTCATAAGCAAAAAAAGAGAAGAGCAAACTCAAAAATATCTCAAGGTAAGCTTAAATAGAAATTTTTGTTCTAAAAATAGACTAAAGAATAGAATTTCCACAAAGAAAAGCCAGAATTGGAAGAAAAAAGTTGATTGATTCTGGAAAAATTGCGATTTTAACGAACACAAAGTCAAATTTTACAGGTTAAAGGCTGAGAATTAAATGAAAGATAAAAAATGAAGCTTGTTCAAAAACGAGAATCAAATAAAAGACATAAAAATGATCAAAATTTCCGAGGCAAAGTCTAGTCGGCTAACAGGCACTTGTTGATAAATCGTAAAAAGACAAATTCTCGAGGGGAAAGAAAAGAATAGCCCTAGGCGGGAATAAAATGGGCAAAGAGACAAGGAAAAAAAAAGAGGAATTCGCGGTTTAATCACTGTGTAACAAATTGATCACCAGGGAAAAATTGAGGAAAATCGATGATCATGACACGTTTAGCGTGTGCTTGTGCTTGAAAATAGAAACGCAAAATTTCTGGTGTACTGTTTTGCTTTTACCACGAGAAATGCGCATTTCAGTGCACCAGGAAACGTGCGTTTACAATTTTAAGCACAAATTAGACCCAGGAGGGGATGATTGGTGGTAAAATTTGGCTTAAACGCGCGCCGCCAGTCACCCACTCGGTTCAACTGCCTAAGAAAGTCAATAAATGTGGAATTGAGTAATTGAATCAAACTTCTGTTTGGCTAATTAATTAATTATTGAAACAAATTGTTTTGTTGAAAAGAAGCAGAATCAAATACTCAATTCCGAAGCAACAAAAATGGTTAAAGATTTTTAAAAATTTTAAAAAAAACGAATTTCCGGTGTTTTCCTCAAAAGAAAATCTATCGAACGTGTGTTTTAATAAAAATTTTGCGATTTTTGATGAAAAAGAGGTCATTTCAGAGCCTGAGAAACGAAATGAAAGCAATGAAAGCGAGAAAAAGAAAGAGGGAAATATGTGAATGAATCAGCCAGTGTAATCGAAAAAGAAAAATATTTCAAGAGCGGAGATTTATAATGAATTTTGAAAGCAAATGATAAAAGTAGAATGACTTTTCGCTTTAAAATCATTAAAATTTTAATAGATTCACTCAAGATTATGGAAATCTAACCCATTCGAAACCGCAGCGTTTTTTCTTTTTTTCGTCTACGGACCAAGCCCTTTTTTTGACATTTTTGACTCCGAAGCAGTTTATTTATGGTTGGAAAGATGTAAGAGAGTCTCCTACACCATTTATTTTTGATGAAGAACCATTTGGATTTGACTTCAGTACTTTTCAAGATCCTATCGATTATTGTTCTTATTTTATCGACGACAATATTTTAGTAGGCGAATCTAATAAACATGGAAAAAGGAAAACAAACTGGCAAGATTTCGATGCAAAATCTTTCAAGCTCTTCCTGGCTCTGTATCTTCAAATATCTTCAAATGGGAATCGTCAAATTACCGAGGATTCGTGACTACTGGAGTAGCAGGCCTGGATTAGGAGGATTTTCCCACATGTCCCACATTATGTCAAGAGCAAAATTTGAATCTATTCTTCGCAACCTGCGTTTTTGTGATAATGAACTGGATCCTGCAGGAGATCGGCTTTATAAGATTAGAGCTATTATGGAACATTTCAATGCAAAACCAGAGACTGCATTGATTCCGGGTAAATATGAAACATCTTTTTTTCCCACGTAATTTGTAGATCTGCTACAATTGGAATATACATGTAATGCTGAAAAACAGCCAAAAAAAAGCAATTAATTGAATGAAAATAGCTCAATTAGCGCTGCAGCGAATAATCGCTGCAGCGGTCCGTTCCTGAGTTTTTGCTGCAGCGATTATTCGCTGCAGAAATTTCGAATGGGCTAATGATAAGTGAATCGAATAGGCTGTAAGAAATATATATTTATACTTTGATCTTTATAATTTCTTGTGAGACCGCGTCTCGGTGTGGTTCAATGGTAGATTTCTCGAAAACGCACAATTTATCAAAACTTTCCCTTATTAGGGCAAACTTCGCTCAAACTGGAGCAACCTGGCACTAGCACAATTGCTTCAACACTTGCGTGTGAAAAAAAGGATGAATAGAAGGGAGTGGGACAAATGCGACCTTTTTTTTGCGCACCCGGACATTTGCGCACCTTTTTTTCCGCACCTTGCCCATTAGCGCACCTTTTTTCGCGGTTTAAAAAAGCTCTAAAAAGCTAATATTAACCAATTTCTATTCCAAAAGTTGTTTTTCTAGGTAATTTGAGGGTGTCGAATTCAAATTTTGACATATCAGAGCTTGTGGAAACAAACGGACAGAGCTATACGGACATCGACAATTTTCTGTAATTTGACCTAGCCGTTTTGTCTTTCAAATTGGTTCCACACGCTCTGTTATGTCAAAATTTCGATTCTACACCCTCAAATTACCTAGAAAAACAACTTGTGGAATAGAAATTGGTTAATATTAGCTTTTTAGAGCTTTTTTAAACCGCGAAAAAAGGTGCGCTAATGGGCAAGGTGCGGAAAAAAAGGTGCGCAAAGGTCCGGGTGCGCAGAAAAAAGGTAGCATTTGTCCCACTCCCAGAATAGAAAAAGGAGTCCACAACTGACTCAAAACAAAGCTTAAATAATGGGTTTTTAAATACACAAGCTACGAAAAAACGAACAATTGAAGATCGTCTAGTGATTGATTACGGTAGTTTATCCATCAACTTTGAATTTTAACTTGTATATTGAATTTTGACTAACTGCAGAGCCGTGGCAATTCGCCACATGGGCAAAATTTTTAGATTTTAGGCTTTCTATATATATTTTTGGATTGAATGCCCGTTTTCTGACGAATCGTACAAAAAAAACACAAGTTTATCAGTGATATCAGTGATTTATTCCGGGAAACGGTGAATCGTTCGGTTTTTTTTTGAAAGGTAGAAGAAAAAGAAAATTTTTAGAGCATCAAATAACGAAAGAGCTTTTGAAACATGAAAAAAAAATGATTATCTTCAAAGAATGAGAGTGATTTTCATAAAATTTCACCTTTTGACAGGATGAGCTGAGGAAAAAGCCGGATTTAAGACGCGAATATCACAGCGGGGAGTTAAAATTGAAAGGAATTTCAGTAAACGAAAAAGAAAACAAAAAAAAAATATGATAAAACGATGGGAATTTTCGATTTCAATCAATCGAAAATCGTTTTTGATATAGAAATTGATAAATTATCATTCATGAAACATGTAAAATGCCTTAAAAGGTTTATGAAAACTTACCGTAAATACTGTAATAGTACCCCACCCCCGATAATGACGGTGCGGAGTGTTGCGTAGTCTAGCTTTGAACGAGTTTTTCTCGACACTGGTTTATGCTACAATGCGCGTTTAGGTATCAAAAAATAGCCCTGAATTTCAGCTATTCTTTGATACCAAAGACGCATTTTTTGAAAGCACGGGCGCTTTGAAAAAAAATGAAATACTAAAAAACTTTTGCGACTACGCGACTGTACGAGAGCGGTGGGGTACTATTATAGTATTTACATATATAACACCGTTCTTCTGTCCGTCTGTTTGTCCGAGGCTTTTCGACAATTATCCAGTCTATAATAGTACCCACCCCACCCAATGACGGTACGGAGTATTGCGTAGTCTAGCTTTGGACGCGTTTTTCTCGACACTGGTTTATGCTACAATGCGCGTTTAGATATCAAAAAATAGCTGAAATTCAGGGCTATTTTTTGATACCAAAGACACATTTTCTGAAAGCATGGGTGCTTTGAAAAAAAAGAAATACTAAAGAACTTTTGCAACTACGCGACTGTACGAGAGCGGTGGGGTACTATTTACGGTAAGAACTTAAGAAAATCTAAAAAAGTCTTAAGAAAATTGAAAAACTGACAAGTTAGATTGATTTTGATAACGAAATTTACTGTTTTGCTTAAGGAAAACCATTTATTATTGGAAAAAATGGAATTTAACGAAAAATTGACAATTTTCAAGGATTTAAAAGGCTGGAAATCGTTTTCGAATTTAGATTTACAATTTCAAAATGCTATTGCATATTTTCACTGAAAAAGACTGGCTAATGGGCTTAGTGAAAAAGTATTTAGTGTGATGAAGGTCAGAGAAATAACAGAGAAAAGTTCGACATTTTACAACCGACCTCTTGGCAGTGCAAAAAAAAAATCTCTCCTTTCCCTCCGACCCCTTTATTTTCAGTAAAAGAGTTTTCTTAGTCAAAGAGGAAAAAAAAACGATGGATAATGATTGAGGTTGGATAAAGTTTGAAGAAAAAAACTCATTTTTAGACTTTTAAAAGCGATTTGTAGTTGTAGATAAAACTTTAGCTAGCTGAAATTATTTTTATTTTACTTTTTTTGAGTATTGTGATTAATTTTAATTTTGTGGTTAAAGAGTGGTTAATTTTTAGATTTTTTTTCTCTAAAATCTTTCTATATTGATCTGTTTCCAGTTTTTTTGAATCAGAGAATGGAGAGATTTTTGAAAAGCAATCAAAAACAAGGTGGAATTGAAAAATGGTTGTGAAAAAGAACGGTTGAGTAAGAAAGGAAATCTTTGACTGGTCAGTTCGGGCTAGAATTCTTGCAAAAAACCGTTTAAGTTTAAGAGCCAAATTTAAGAGAGAAAATTGATTTTGGGAATTTGAGCATCGTGGCGTCCAAAACGGAAACCTTTGACTGGTCAGTTCCGGCTAGAATTCTTGCAAAAAACAGCCAAATTTAAGAGAGAAAATTGATTTTGGGAATTTGGGCATGGTGGCGTCCAAAACGGAGAACCCGCCTGAGCCTGTCCGCTCAACGATCCTTTGATTTGGCTGCTTCGAAAGAGACCCCCTATCTATTGGGGACATGTGCCAGATAGAAAGCGATTGTGTGCGTGCACAAAGAACACCTCACCTTACACAGTGACGTCATCTTACACAGTGATTTTTTGTTCTGTAAATGGTGTAAATGATTCCCAAATGAGAGTTAATATTAAAAATATGTGCCCCAGGGTTTTCACGATCGTAGAATCTATTATTGGAGTTTATTTTAACCCGTTGTCTCAAGAAAAGTCGCAAGAGAATCGAATTGGTTTTGGGTTTTGCATTTGATAGCTTTTTACAATGAAAAGATTCGGATTCGAGAAAAATTCGAGAAGAATTGGAAAAGATTATAAATCTTAAGTACTTGAAAATTCTGAAAAAGATTCTTACATCAAAAGTTACATCAAGAACAATTATTTTTCCAATAGAAACTGCGAAATCCCGATGGCATTTTTTTGCGGAATTTTTGGGGAGAGTAAAAGGAAAAAAATCGATGGTCACACAAATGGGAAAAGAAAGGAAAAGAAGAAAAGGGGAAAAGAAAGAGACTAGGTCGTAGATTTCCCTTCTGATCTCCATGTGTCACTTTATCCATTGCCCATCTGTTCTAAGAGATAAAGTTGTCAACAAATGTAAAGTTTTGAGATTTAGAGTTATTCTAAAAGATCGCTAGAAGCTTTTAACCTTGCTTTGCTTGGCTTTACTGCAAGAAGACCTTGCTTGGCCCGAAGTCATATCTAGATCTGCCTTCTGACTGGCCCTAGCTTCTGATTCTGAACTTCTGACGGACTCTAGATGACGGATTGTTCGTTTTGCACCTCTTCCAGAGCGATCAGAAACTCTGGGCACAGTTTCATAATGTTGGATGGTTCGAGAAACGAGGCTTCTGGGGACTTCTGGGGCGCTTTGAGAGCTCGCTGGCCTGAACACGCTGCCGCTTGAGCTCAAGGATCGATTGTCGATGTCAATCGATGTGGAGACGCTTTCACCATTCCGGAAAACAACCATACTAGTGTATTGAAAGTTAGTAATCATACCATAAAATAAGAAAAGTACACAAAAAACATAAAAATAGGTAAGCAAAAAGTGAAATGGGGCTCATAACATAATACGACGTCTTTTAGATCTCTTTACGTGCTACAATGTGCCCAAATTTTCAAGAGGTCAAAAATGGATGTTTTTGTTAGATTTTCATGTTAGTTCTTATTCTTATTGTTAGTTTGTTAGTTCTAAAAGGGTTTAGTTGTGAAATTGTCGGCAATATCTACTTACTTTTCCAAGTAAGATTGTGTTGTGAATCTAGAGCTGAAGGTGTACATTTGGCTCAGTTTTGTTAGTTCTTACCATTCTAGCTTCCTATTCATCTAAAAACCAAGAGATCAGTAATTTGAATTTGTAGATTTGAGGTTTTGAGGTTTGCAAAAGCTCTGATTCAATAAATTTATGTAATCTTGGTGTACATCACTGACAGAAAAGGGCCAAAGAATTTGTCCTTTCTACAGCTCTGAAAAACAGTTCTCAAGTCACAAGGAGCCAGATCTCAATTCGACTTACAGCCGTTTGCCACATCTGCTGAACAAGTCAATCAGAGCTAGCTTGTGTTCCCAAAATCCAATAACAGAGTTATTCTAAAGGTCTAGCTTTGTCTTGGGCTGGCTTACAGACTTGTTTGACTTGTTTGACTTGTTGAACACATGTTGCAAACGGCTGTAAGTCGAACGAACTGAGATCTGCCTCCTTGTGACTTAAGAACTCTTGAACCCAGTTGGAACATATCTAACAGTGCACAGATTGGTACAATTACCGTCAAAATTCTAATAGAAAAATCGGTTTTTCTAGTTTTCAATGTCTCTCTAAAATTCTTTACATGCTACAGTGTGCCCAAAGTTTCAAGAGCTCAAAAATAGATGTTTTTGTTAGATTTTCATCCGATTTTCGCCGTCATTAAGCTTTTTTTAGTCTATAACTCTTATCTAAAATCATTAAAAGTCTTTAAAAACTTAAACATTTTGTTATTTTCATTAAATTCTCGACCTCATTAAGCTTTTTTTAGTCTATAACTCTTATTTAAAGTCATTAAAAGTCTTTAAAAGTTAAACATTTTGTTATCTTCATCAAATTCTCGGCATCATTAAGCTTTTTTAGTCTATAAATGTTATTTAAAGTCTTTAGAAGTCTTTAAAAGTTAAACATTTTGTTATTTTCATTAAATTCTCGACCTCATTAAGCTTTTTTAGCCTATAACTCTTATTTAAAGTCATTAAAAGTCTTTAAAAGTTAAACATTTTGTTATTTTCATTAAATTTTCAACGTCATTAAGCTTTTTTAGTCTATAAATGTTATTTAAAGTCATTAAAAGTCTTTAAAAAGTATCATTTTTCTATTTGAGAGTTGAAAAATCTGAAGAAAAATGAGAAATTCTGTCAATTATATATATTTATATATATATAGAGGGGCTTTATATATATATATAGATACTTTATTCAGGACCTGAGATAAAGTGTGCTAGATTTAAGATTAAAACACATCAATTCATACACATAACACGAAAAGGGCCGATAAAAAGAATAGAATAAATCCGGTAGATTTAAAGTTTCAAAATCGAAGATAGGCAATCAAAAAGCATAAACAAAGAGCATAAACAAAGAGATTTTAGACTGGAAAAATTAACGAAAACCCTTTCTCCTAATCAATAAGTGTTGAGTGTGTCTCTTTTCCCATTTGTCATATGTCCTTTTCTGTTGATATTCTCTCTGTGTGTGTGGACAGCCGATAGCCCTTTTCCCAAAATACAATCGCCAAATTGAGAAAATGACCTCAAATCTTCTTTTTTTTTGCTTTAGCAGATGGGTTTTTGACTTGATTATCGGGCACTTGTGGGTAATTGAATGAAATGAAATGAAAAGGAAGGTTCAGCAACTGTTTCTTTTGCCTACTTTGTAATCAAACTGTAAACACATCCTTTCTCATGCACTTAATTCTTGATTTTCTGATGTAAATCAAGAATTTTCTTTGAGAAATGGGGAACAGAAGTGGTTTGGATTTCAAATGCCAAAAAAGAGTGAGTTTTCACTCTTTCTGGCACTCAAACGAGCACAAAGTATACACAAAATACACAAATAAAAGCAGATAATATGAAATTATTGCTTGCCATTATATGAAATGAAAAGTTTAATTGATTGAACGTTGAATATGTAGACTTTTATGGAACAAAGGAACCAGGTGTGTTCATGAATAGCAAAAGAGATTCTTCTTTCCTCTTGGGGAAAGAGTGAAGCATTTAGGAACAAAGGATTGTTAAGAGAATGGAGTAATCTGAAAAGTCTATTAAATGAAAAGTAAAGAATTCAGTGCACTAGAAAGCTTGCTTTTTAAAAATTTAAACTCAAAGTCTAGCTAGACCGAGAATAGTTCCAATAGCAAGAAATTTCGTTTTCCCCGGAGCCTAAGCCTAAGCCTAAAAGCCTGAGCCTGAGCCTGAGCCTGAAAACAGAATAAACGAGTTCACCAGGAAGGATGCGTTTACAGATTTGAGTAAAAAGTAAAGTAAAGATTAGTAAGTAAAAGTAAATTGAAAGTCAAGCTTGAGATTGAGTGATTGAGATTGAATTGGGGAAACAAAATGGCTTTTTTTGGCTAGAAAGTTTTTGCAACTTTAACTCGCATACAAAGTACATTATAGTTAGTTAGTTAGTTGTAGTAGTTAGTAGTTAGTTGATCCAGCTATTGTTATCAAGCTATTGCGATCAAGCTATTGTGATCAAGCTATTGTGATCAAGCTACTGTGATCAAGCTATTGTGATCAAGCTATTGTGATCAAGCTATTGTGATCAAGCTATTGTGATCAAGCTATTGTGATCAAGCTATTGTGATCAAGCTATTGTGATCAAGCTATTGTGATCAAGCTATTGTGATCAAGCTATTGTGATCAAGCTATTGTGATCAAGCTATTGAGCAAGCTATTGTAATCAAGCTACTGTAATCAAGCTCTTGTGAGCAAGCTATTGTGATCAAGCTATTGTGATCAAGCTATTGAGCAAGCTATTGTAATCAAGCTACTGTAATCAAGCTCTTGTGAGCAAGCTATTGTGATCAAGCTATTTGATGCTGGATCAGAGCTAGTGCAAAAGATTTTCCCCGAATTTTCGACATTGTCAATTTTTACGATTTTTCCCATACTGCTTCAATCATTTTTGTGGTAGAAAGAGAAAAAAAAAGACAAATGTCGGACATCAACTTTCCCTCTTGAATGTACTGATTGAGGGGAAATAAATGCAGAAAAGTCTGCTATACAATCGTTGAAAATGATTTAGATCTTTAGATACTCGTCAAATTTCTACAAAACCCAATATTTATCTATTAAATTATCATAAAAACTCTAATAGAACGGTCGCCTATAGGAGCGTCGAGTAGTCTAAGTTTACACTCAAAGAACCGCTCAGATCTCAGCACCAGTACGTTTGTTTCTGCACGTTTAGGTATCAAATTAAAATAGAGAGAATGGGGGATTTTTTGAGATATAACACAGATTTCTATCATTAACCAGTGCTTAGAAAAATGATTGAAAATCAGCGAAAATCAGCTCTTTTTTGCCACTTTTCAATCATTTGTTTCTAAGCGATGGTTAATGATAGAAATAAGTGTGACATCTCAAAAAGTCCCGCATTCTCTCTACTTTAATTTGATAGCTAAACGTGGAAAAAAACAAACGTACTGGTGCTGAGATTTGAGTGTTTTTAAATGTAAATTTAAGTAAATGGTTAGTTTAGGCATAAACTTTAAGCTCTTCTTTAATAAAGTTTTAATAAAGTTCTAGAAAAGTTTTTCCATAAACTAAATTAGTAAAAGCAAGAAACTATTGAAAAAGTTTAGAAAGAATATAAAAGTAAAAGAGTAAAGGATCGTTAGTTCGCGAGGCAATGCTTTCTAATCAAAAGAGAACATGGAAAAGAGAGAAATTGCAGATAATGAGTGTTGTTTTGAAGAAAACGGGCACAAGAAACAAGAAAGAGAATTGGGAAACAAGGAAAATAGAGGGAAAAAAAGCTTTGATCGCTTTTCTGAGTCAGAGTTGAGAGAGAAGAGGAAACGTCAATTTTGAGGATTTTCTGTGAAGAAATGCCGATCGCTAAAGTCTTTCCTTTTCTTAATTCACCTCAGCTTTTGAATTTTTAAATTTTACTAAAGTTTTTGAGGCTAATTACAGTATAAATCAAGTTTATTCTTAGTCAGAACAAGTAAAGGGAAAATTTCTTGATTTAAAAAGCGTGGAAATCAGCTGGCTATTGCAAGCTGGCTATGGCAAGCTGGCTATTGCAAGCTGGCTATTGCAAGCTGGCTATTGCAAGCTGGCTATTGCAAGCTGGCTATTGCAAGCTGGCTATTGCAAGCTGGCTATTGTAGGCTGGCTATTGTAAGCTGGCTATTGTAAGCTGGCTACCGTAAGCTAGCTATAGTAACTCTAATCTAGCTACCGTAAGCTTCGTAAACGAAGAAACGCGGAAAAGTTTGAAATTATCTTTCACAAGATTTATATCTACAACAAGTTTTTTAAAACTTTTAAGTTGCTTAAATGTTTAGTTAGATTTTCTTTAGATATATATTTAGTTAGAAATTTCTATTTTATGATTAAACCGAGGTTGTAAAGCTTATTTGGTTTTGTGAAAGAATGAAAACCAAAGCTAAAGTTATAAGTTTTCAAAGCATCAACTAAGTAACGCAGAATTCTCTAACTCTAGAGTTACTAGCTGGGATTACAACTAAAGTTTACGGTAGTTAGATTAGGAGTTACGATAGCCAGCTACGATAGCCAGCTACAATAGCCAGCTTATGATGCCAGCTATGATAGCCAGCTAGATAGCCAGCTATGATAGCCAGCTTATAATAGCCAGCTTACAATAGCCAGCTTATGATAGCTGCTATGATAGCCAGCTACGATAGCCAGCTTATGATAGCCAGCGATGATAGCCAGCTACGATAGCCAGCTATGATAGCCAGCTTATAATAGCCAGCTTACAATAGCCAGCTTATGATAGCCAGCTATGATAGCCAGCTACGATAGCCAGCTATGATAGCCAGCTTATAGCCAGCTTACAATAGCCAGCTTATGATAGCCAGCTATGATAGCCAGCTACGATAGCCAGCTATGATAGCCAGCTTATAATAGCCAGCTTACAATAGCCAGCTTATGATAGAGCTATGATAGCCAGCTACGATAGCCAGCTTATGATGGCCAGCTATGATAAGCCAGCTACGATAGCCAGCTATGATAGCCAGCTTATAATAGCCAGCTTACAATAGCCAGCATGATAGCCGGCTATGATAGCCAGCTACGATAGCCAGCTATGATAGCCAGCTTATAATAGCCAGCTTACAATAGCCAGCTTATGATAGCCAGCTATGATAGCCAGCTACGATAGCCAGCTATGATAGCCAGCTTATAATAGCCAGCCTACGATAGCCAGCTTACGATAACTGGGCCGAGTTTTAGTATCTATTCTGAAAGCTTGAAGAAGTTCACAAGTCATCAAACTACCAAAATCTTGGCTTATAACCCTAACCTAGCTCAAAAAACCAAGACAAAACGGTGAAAAGGGAAGTTTTATATACTTTTTTTTTACACCAAAACTTGTCGCAAACTCGAACGAGACACTAAAAGGCAAAAGAAAACTTCAAAAACAAAACTTCTATAGCTTTTCCACATAAATTTTAGGGAATTTAGTGAAAACCAAGTCTTTCAGAGCAAAAGAAAGTCAATAGCCAACAGCAAATGTGAAAAATGAACGGTGAACAAGGTTTTTCAAGGTCAGCTCGTCTTTTTCCCAATCATCAAATAACCCCTATCTTCAGCAACTTGATCACCGAGAAGAGGATAAACATCTAATTTCTGTGCTCCCTTTCTGTGGCTTTCTGTGCTCTCGTTTGCTTGAAAGATTTTAAAATATTAGGCTAAATAAAATCTTAACAATTTCTCTAATTCTATGCTATTTTAAATCATTATAAATAAACAAATTACAAGTTTTTTTTTGGAAATTGTTTAATTTTAATCAAAGATTTTAAGAAGAAAACTTTGAAATGGAGAATTTGAATTCGAGCACGACAAAGGAAAGGGAAGAGGGAAGAAGAGGAAACAAGCGTCAGGAAGATCAGGAAAGGAAAAAGAAAACTAATTGACTGAATCAAAAATCTTGTTTCTAGAGAAAATCTAGAGGGAAACAAATAAAGTGGAGTTGACTGCAGTAGCCGATCAGGCTGCAATAAAGGCTTTTGCAATAAAGCTAAGCCAGTCTGAGCCGGGGTCCGGCTTTTGGATTGGCCTAGACTTTGATTGTTTGAGCAGAAGAAGAAGAAAGAAGGAAACCTTGAGCTGGAGATTATCTTTAGCGCAGCGCTGGTTCTATTAGTTTGTAAAGAAATAAACCAAAAGAATACCTAAAAGAGAGTAGTCGCTTCAGCTGATATTTGATACAATGTTCCTTTTCAGCGATTTGTTTGGGGTGTCTGTTGTGGAAAATGCTCGTGATTCTCAAAAAGAGGAAGAAGAGAAAAAAGAGGAAGAAGAAAAAAGAAGAGGGGAAGAAGAGAAGAAGAGAAAGAAGAGGAAGAAGAGAAAGAAGAGAAAGAAGAGAAAGAAGAGAGAAAGAGAAAGAGGAAAGAAGAGAGAAGAAGGAGGAAAAGAGGAAGAAGAGGAAGAAGAGAAAGAAGAGAAAGAGGAAGAAGAGAGGAAACAAGCGTCAGGAAGATCAGGAAAGGAACAAATGAAGAAAAATGAAGAAAAATAAGCAGTTGGTCAAGGGATTTGGGTTCTGATCGAGCGAAAAAGAATTATTGGACTATGGTTTTTTGAGGTGTTTTTGAAAACCGAAGTGTCAGTGAGTCGTAAAACTTTTGGAGGTTTAAGAAAAGAAAGAATCGGCAGAAAAGACTAGTATTTTGTCAAAGATCGAGATTTTCGAGAAGAAACAAACGGTCATTGAGACTTTTGATACCTTAACTTACTGATAGTTAATGGTTCAAAAGATTTCTAAACTTTCTCCTAGCAATACTTGACTTCTTTTCTAGCTATCAGCTATAAATAGCTCTAGAAATTTGATTATTTATAAGTTTGAAAGAAATGGAAAGTTGAAGGTTAGAAAACGGAAAAAAAGTTGCAAAAAATGAAATTCCGTAATTCTAGGTAAACTTTCCAGTTGATTAGGCAAAACACTTCTATTCTGAGTAGCCGGTGTAGCCTTTTCTCTTCATTTTTCAGTCGTCACACACTTTCCGAGTAAACACAACTCACAAATTCGTTTGGTAAACCGATCAGTTTTGAATGGCAGAGCTTTTGGAAGAGGACGGGAGTAAGGCTGAAGCTTTGAATGGACAGAATAAGGCTAAAGCTTTGAATGGACAGAATAAATCTGAAGCTTTGAATAGAAAGAATAAAGCTGAAGCTTGGGATGGACAGAATAAAGCTGAAGCTTGGAATGAATAGAATAAAGCTGAAGCTTGGAATGAATAGAATAAAGCTGAAGCTTGGAATGGACAGAATAAAGCTGAGAGCTTTGAATGGATTCAGAATAAGCTGAAGGCTTGGGATGGACAGAATTAAAGCTGAAGCTTGGAATGAATAGAATAAGCTGAAGCTTGGAATGAATAGAATAAAGCTGGAGCTTGGAATGGACAGAATAAAGCTTCATCGTTAATCTAATTCTATGTTTAAAAAGTTTCTGGCTGTGACCTGGCTCAAGCTGGATCTGTACAGGTGGTAAGACTGAAATCATTAGGTTACTACTAGGATTAGTTACGTAAGCCCAGATTACCTTTTTTTGCCTGGACTTTATTTCTAGCTTCTCTCTAGGGCTATTTGTTCTATTGGATCAGTTAACAATACTAAATATAAAGCATTTGCTTTAATTTAAACCTTGATGCCGAATAAGTATTATATTTTTTTATGACAAGAAAGACAAAAATGAAAAGCTGGAAGATTTGGGGGACAAAAATGATAAACTGGAAGGTTTGTGAGACAAAGAGGCAGGCTGGAAGACTTGTGAGACAAAATGACCGACTGGAAGGTTTGTGAGAGAAAAGGACAGACTCGAAGACTGAAGTCCATCATCATTTTTAGAATTTGGAACCAAATCGATAACTAAACTTCGAAAATGATACTCAATAGAGATAAGTTATTTGGAGTGCAAAGAAGAGGTAAGGAATGGAAAGAAAAAGAAAAGATGACCCAATTTGAATGAGGGCCTTTTCCCCATTCAAACCTTTAGATATGCAAATATCTGATGGAGTTACGAAAGGTGAAAAGAGGGAAAGAGCAAAATAAATGCCCACACTCTTTCAGCTCTTTTGGCTTTCGAGATTTCAGTGAATTTCCAATGAATTTGCTTCAACTTACAGCTTCAACAGCTGTAAGTTGAACATAAATCAATGTAACAGTTGAAAGATCATCAGTCCATGGTTAACTAGAGCCAAGTATCCCTAGCCTGTATACGAATTTGCATTGAATCAGAAGCGAACAACATAAAATCAATCTTTATAGATGTTAGCAATTGGATAATTGTAGAATGTTGATTGATTTTTAGCTCGACTTAAATCAATTCTGTAACTAGGCTGATGATTCCAGAGCTGTCCAGGGATTGGAGAATTCCAGCGATGGATCAACACAGGAATGGTTCTGTTGGCTTCGCTTTCAGCTTGGCTGTGAGGGATCAGATTCTGTAAGTTTTGAGTGAGTTTTCTGCTGGAGACCAGGACTTTAACTAGATTTAGGGTAAACCTGCTTGATTTGGCTCAAGAAAATTTGAATCTTTTGCCTGCTCTTCTATAGTTTTGGAGTCGGGGTTCACTAGCCCAGGGGTGGAGGTAAAAGGGGCCAATGCCCAAAAAAGAATGAACGGATCAATATCATTGGGGATGAAATCAATGTGTCTACCTGGGACTTTCAGACTCGTTTCGTGCCATTGGTGAACAAGTGATTTGAGGATTTAAGTTCCATTCATCTGTGAAGAAACGGAAATTCAACAATCAAAGTCTTGAGGAAGCATGGAATGTGTTTATAAACCATTGTTGATTGTATGCCTGGAGTTGAATGTGCCTGGAGTTGCCTGGAGTTGTGTGCCCTAGAGTTGTCTGGAGTTGCTAGGAGTTGAATGTGCCTGGAGTTGCCAGGAGTTGAATGTGCCTGGAGTTGCCAGGGGTGAATGTGCCTGGAGTTGCCTGGGAGTTGCCAGGAGTTGAATGTGCCTGGAGTTGTCTGGAGTTGAATGTGTCTAGGTTGTCTGGAGTTGAATGTGCCTGAAGTTGCCTGGAGTTGATTGAACTCAAACTTATGCAATTGAAGATCGACGAATCACTCTTCTCAAAGCGAGAATATACGCCTATTCAGTGAGATGGTCGAAAAGTTCTGGAGTGTTCAGGGAATGTGTTCGTTCAAAGGTTTTAGTGTGTTCGTTCGTCGACCGATCGGCTGCTACTTTGATTCCAATTACATTAAGAGAAAGATACATTGCTCCTAGAATCAGATTATTTCTGATGGGGAAATAGACAAGAAAAGATTCCCCTAGCCCAGTCCTAGAAACCAGCTCTGAAGCTGGCTGTGGTCAGCTGTCCCTTGATGGAACGTTTCGGGGCATTGATTTCAAACTATCCCCAAATTGATCAATGTTTAGTTTGTGTCGAAACCCCCGAAGCCGACTCTTTCTGGGTACATTGCTTTAGATTTTGATTGCTGGCAAAGATTTTTATCGTTGAACTTTTCCGAATCTAAATCCGTCACAAATTCGTGAGTTTTCGCAAAGTAAAAGCCTTAAAAAATGAACCAAAATTTGTTCCAGCAGCTTATCAAAGATACACTTGTCAATTTTCTAAAAATTTCAGAACACGTCATAATGACTGCAAATTGGTTAAAACTATTGGGGATTTTGGGGAAAAGTTTTCCTTCTTCTTTAAAATTCTTCTTCTTCCTTTTGGCTATTGACTTTCTTCTTCTTCTTCTTCTTCTTCTTCTTCCTTTTTGATCATTGCAACATTTGGCCAACTATCCAGATTTGAGTATAAAATGGATTGAGATTTTCGATGAAATCATTGAATTCAAATTTCTTTCTACTCTGAAAATGCTTCGTTATTTGATTTTAGCTTGTGTTGGAGGTTGGAAAAGTTTCGCTTTCTTTAACTTTCAAAGTTTAGCAGTATCGTTTAACGGTATCGTTTGAGCAGTATCGTTTAACAGTATTGTTTGTAGTATCGTTTAACAGTATCGTTTAACGGTATCGTTTAACGGTATTGTTTAACGGTATTGTTTAACAGTATCGTTTAGCAGTGTTTAACACTATCGTTTAACAGTATCGTTTAACAGTATCGTTTAACAGTATCGTTTAACAGTATCGTTTGCTGGTATCGTTTAGCAGTATTGTTTAACGGTATCCCCCCACGTCCCTTTTAACGCTATCGTTCAACACTATCGTTCAACACTATCGTTCAACACTATCGTTCAACACTATCGTTCAACACTATCGTTCAACACTGTCGTTCAGCATATCGTTCAGCACTGTCGTTCAGCACTATCGTTCAGCACTATCGTTTAACGGTATCGTCTTCTATACAAATTTCAGCACTTATCCACACTAATTTTAATGATTTTAGTTGAAGAATTTAAAGAATGGCGATGGTTTTCTACCAAGAATAGTTTTGTTATTGGCTTTTTAAAGGATTTGCTTTGAAAACAGTTATAGTCCGATAGGCTTTAAGATTTGGCTTAGCTTTCTTGCAAGCCTGATCGAAGCTACGGTTAACTCAACTCCTTAAGCCATGCAATAGGTTATATCTTTTCGAAAGTCACTTTTTATATCTTTTTTATATCTTTATATCATATTTATAAAGATAAAGGCTCTTTTTATATATTATCAATTAATTTTCAGTTCAACTTTCGATGTCTTGTGTGAATACCTACTCTGCGTAAGTGTTTTAGATGATCTTGAGCTATAAAGCTATAGATAATATAAGCTTTAATATAGTAGATATTTATATAAGAGTATATATAAGATAATATCTAAATAAGATAATATAAGGTATAAAAAAGCTGGATAAAATTCTAATGTCCTAGAGGTACAAGTTGGGCGGCGAACGGCTTCTGCACAGCTTTTATACAGCCGCTCAATGAGCCGCAATTATTAACAAACAAAGATAACAAAACAAAAGCTAACACATTTTACAAAAGCGATCTATAAAAGCAATCTATAAAGCAATCTATAAAGTTAATAAACGACATGAATAAAGACTGTAAGACTATTATAGATGTAAAGGAAAGAGTCAAATGGTATAAACCATTTATCAGAATTTGCGCTGATTCTGATGCTGTTATTAGTTTTTATAAAATGATTCGGAAAAGGAATCTAGCTCAAGTTTAAGCCAAAAGGTTAGAAGTCAAAAGAAGAATCAAAAAACCTAAAAGTTAAAGAGTCTACTTTTATAACGCTTCTTTCCACAGTCTCGCCACGTAGCTGTGTGGTGTAGTGGGTAAGAGTCTTGTTTAAAACAACCGATCAAATTTTTGCTCGAGTTCGATTCCTTTTCTTTGTTTGATTTATTTTCATTTTATTTCGACGTTTAACCGCTGGAATTCGTTCTATTTTACTTTACATTAAGTATTATAACATCTTTTAATTGCTACAGCCGCTCAACGAGCCGCAATTGATAACAACCAAAATAAGCAAAACAAAAGCTAACACATTTTGCAAAGCGATCTATAAGCAATCTATAAAGCAGTAATCGGCAAAGTTAATAAATGACGAATAAAGACTTTTGAGACTATTATAGATGTGATATCATTATATCAAGACAAAAAATTACTTTCAGATGCACGGTCGGGCGGCGAACGGTTTCTGCACGAACAGCTTTTACACGGCCGCTCAACGAACCTCGTATTGTGCCTTGTCATGTAAGGATTTTTAGCACAAAGCACAATTTAAAGCACAGTTTAAAATTAAAAACCATCGTAAAATATGAAGATTAGATTAGATTCTAATAGATTATTTCATAAAGCTTACAATTTCTAATTGAGAGAGCGTAGTCTGAGTTTAACACTCAAATCGATTAAATAATCGATAATCCTGATGTTAATGACCCAATCCATCTCATAACTTCACGTTTATCTTTACAAGAATCCTTAAAATGTTTGCAATGTTTTTTTGCAATGTTTTGCAGGCATCCTTTCAAATCTCAGCACCGGTACGTTTGTTTTTGCGCGCTTAGGCATCAAATTAAAGTAGAGAATGCGGGACTTTTGAGAAATATAAAACAGATTTCTATCATTAACCAGTGCTTAGAACAGAATCGTTGAAAAAATGATGAAAGTATTTACGGAAAAACAAAATATTTTTAGGTGGAGCTTGCTTTCGCTTACCACTTCACTCGGCTTGGGATACTCGAATTCAAACATAAAGTAAAAACGAAATCTTAGAATTTACAAACTTTTAAAAGCTTTACAATT